>RCUC01122225.1:0-11964 GCA_003697995.1 Taxidea taxus jeffersonii | reverse complement strand
ACACACACACACACACACACACACACACACACACACACATTTTGTCTGTCTTCACAGGGTTGTCTCTCTTCTCTCTATCTCTGTATATGTGACTTCCCTTCTACCTCTTATAAGGACACCTGTCATGGGATTTAAGGTCCATACAGCAATCCAGGATGATCTAACTTCAAGGTCAAGATCAATAACTTAATTACATCTGCAAAGAGCCTTTTGTTTGATACGTAAACAATGACTGAAAGATAAACTGCTTCCCCCAAAGAAACTAGTGCCATGGAGAGAGCATTTGAAAAACATTTGCAAGTCTTTCCATGGTTCTCTGATTTGGGTGCTAGAAAACAATGTCCGTACCTCATGTGTAGCAACTCCTGTGTACGTAAACTCTAAAAACTTGAAAACAAAAATTTCTAACCTGTTTAAAAAAAATCTTTCGAACAAAGTGTTTCAGAACCTATTTGCTAAAAATATAAAAATGTAACACCTTTTGATTAGTTTGCAAGAACTGCTGATTGACATCAGGGAAGATGGAAATTTGCTTGTTGAATTTCAACAAAAAACTTTGCATAATTGGTGGATGAGAATGAAAAATAATGATAAGGGTTTAGTAAGCACAGCCAGGATTGCTGTTTTCCCACTTGGATCAATGCATCTTTGCATGGTATCTGGTTTTTCTTTCCCCAGCCATAACAGCAATTAAAATCAAGTATCACAATGATCTGAATTAAGAACCAGACCTTTGAGCCACTCTTTCACAAAGATTTGCCTTTTAAAAATGAAACATTTTCAATCACATGGCTGTCATTAAAATTTTTAGTGAGAGCAAAAATGCTGTGACCCATTAATAAATACTGTATAGTTATATAATTTAGAATACTTTATCTTATTTTTAATCTAAATACTTTTAATCATGTTTTACAATGCATGCAAAATACTAGCATAGTGCTGAGTGTAGGCATGTGTTCGCTTAAAAAAACTGGTAGGGGTGCTGGATAAAGCAGTTTGGGAAACTGATAGCTGTGTAACCAGTCCATGGGGGTGCGTGGGGAAGGGGGCATCTCTGTGGAAGCTGATCTCTGTGGGGGATTGCCTGGGACAGAAGGGATCAGAGCCACCAGGCTCCCCACGGCATGAGCCAGGCATCAGGCTCTATGCCAAGGAGGCACTCAAGACAGGTATGACAGTGGTGGCCCCATATCAGTCCAGGTTCAGGGAAAGGAAAGGGGTCTAGCATAGGTCTTTTGCCCTAAAACAATGTCCATAGAAATCCTTTGTGCACTTATGTGCCTACCAAGTGGTGGCCCTTCCCAACCCCGCCTTTTGGAACCAGTCTGGCTGGGGGTTCCCTATGATTTTGGTGACAGCACCCAGTGCCTTCTCTGGATCCTGGAACCTCAGGCTGCTTGTCTCTATGTTGCTTCTCCCCAGGCCAGGCAAGCTCTTCTCTTAACCCTGCAACCCCTTTCATTGGCACGTCACATTGTCTGCAGAGGGTTCTAGCATTTGGGGCTATGTCTTGCTCCCCTTTGCCTTGTAGTGGGTTGAATGGCAGTTCTTAAAAAGATATGTCTTCTTTATTCATTCATCTGTGGGGTGGGAGGGCTGATGTAACTGGGGGATGGGCATTAAGGAGGGTGCTTGAGTAATGAGCACTGGGTGTTGTAGGCAACTGATGAATTGCTAAATTCTACCTCTGAAACTAATAATACAGGATATGTAAATTATATTGAATTTAAATAAAAAATTTAAGAAAGATATGTCTACATATCCCAGAACCCACGCATGTGACCTTCTTTGGAAACAGTGTCTTTGAAGATGGAATTAAGACAAGGATCTTGAGGGGAGATCATTCCCAGTTACCCAGTTGGTGGTAATTTGTTAAGGCAACCTCATGGAAACAAAGACACCCACTGACATTTTAGTCCCAGTATGGACATCTGGGAAGCTTCTTTGGCCTCTCCAGTCTGGGTTCTAGACCCTCCTTTGGGTTTCTGACCCCTCTCTGTGCTGGGCTTCTCCAATTGGCACTTATTTCTGTGTATTAGAATATACCTGGTCTGCCTGATGAGCTGTTACTTTCCTGGGATCAGAGGCTATCCCATTCTTATGAGCCATTGTTCTCTGGAGCCTAGAAAAAGAGCCCAGTGCATGATGACAGTAGCTTATATTTGCTGAGAATATACAAAGTCAAAGGCATTATGAGGGGCACTAAGCACAATAGCTTATTGTCTTCTTTCATCCTCCTTTCATGGAAGGTAACCATTGTTAGTTTCATCATATAGATGAGGGTAACTGAGGTTCGGAGAGGTGACGTAACCTGCCCAGGTTCACACCACTAGTAAACAGAGTTCAGATTTAAACTCAGGTCTTTGGTTCCAAGGCTTGCATTCTTAGCCTCTACTGCCTCAATGAGTGGGTGCTCAGTCAATATTTGTCAAAAAAGAGAGAATGATCCCTTCTGTAGGCCCGGATCCTGGTCTTCCTCATCTGGAATCTAGCACTCTTAGAGCAGTGGCTTGCTCAGAGCTCTTCCCGAGAAGCCATTTTTGTCACAAGTCTAGCAAATGGGCGACCTGGCTTCCAAGCCCAGAAAAGAAAAATCTGTCCAAGCTGGGAAAGGGCGGCAAGAGGTGTCACACTGTGACATCTAGAAACTTGGTGGGAAGTGGCTGGGAGCAGCGATGACTTTGGAAATTAGCAAGACCTGTAGGTCCCCCCTAGCCTCGCCCCCCGGCCCCGACCTCTGCCATTCCCAGGGCAAGGCTGGGCGGCACTAGACTTCAGCCCTGTGAATCCACTGATGAGCACAGTATCCAAGCCCCACGTAGTTAGTTCTCCTTGGCATTCCTTGAGTGTGTGTGTGTGTGTGTGTGTGTGTGTGTGTGTGTGTGTGTTGGGGGGGTGTACTGAGACAGGATAGATAGATGTGGGTGTGATACCTTTCAGATGATTTTAAAAAATCCAAAGGGGTTAAAGTCAAAGTCATATTTTGATGCCTAAAGGGGGCAAACTTCAATTATCTTGAAAATTTCCTTTTGAGCAAAAGCCTGTTGCCGCTGATGGTGAATAAATGAGGTGTTACTGTATTAATATTGTTGATAATGACAAGCAATAGCACAATTATTTTCAGGCTACCAGATATTCATTCATTCATTCATTCATTCACTCACTCACTGGTCCCTGTGCCACCGGATAAAACTGCAAGACTGTGCATACCAAGCAAGTAGCTTGAACCTAGGGGCTCTTTCTTGTTAACGAACAAGAAATTTTAAGGTAGGAGATCCCAGGTAGATTTGGGAGCTGAGAGGAATCACTGAGGACCCACATTCTTTTCTCTCTCTTCTGCCGTCCTCGGGTAATGGTGACATTTCCACTTGTGGTTGCCAGTCGTCATCTTCAAACACTTTACTTCCCAAAGCAGCCTGCAAAGTGTGAGCAGGAAGAAAGTCTCAGAAGAGGGAGTGCTCTTTTCCTGCACCTCCCTCCTTTCATCAGGGATGGAAACCTTTCCCAGAATCCCCAGGCAACTTTCCCTTAATCTCCTTGGCTAGACCTGGGTCACATGCCCACCCCAGTCACCACCAAGGGGGATGCGGTAGGCATGACCCGTTGAGAGCAATCAGGCACCATTGCTGCCTGAACTTGGGGTCTGTTAGCAAGAAAGAAGGCAGAATGGCCATTAGGTTGGCTGCCTTCATTCACTCCACAAACATCCTTCCTATGCCTGCTCAAAGTGCAAGGGATACACAGATGATTAAACAGAATTCAGTCCTAATATTATCTCCATTTTAGGCATAAGCAAATTGGCTCAGGCTGCCCAACAAATTTGCTCCAAGCCCGCATCCAATGAGGGTGAATTCTGAATTCAGCCCCACATCATTCTGAAGTCCAGACTCCCTACCACATGGAACTGCCTCTTTGCCCCTTCTGGAGCTTCCCTGAGGTGTCGCCTTCCTCCTCCCCGGCAGGACGCTAACTGTGTTGTGTTTTATGCCCTGATCTCTTGTTGGCAGTTGCTGCCCTGTCTGTCCTGAGATTTACGGAGTCCCAGGATGTTCCTGCAGGATCCAGATGGAAGATGCCCGCTCTCTAACAAGCAGGCAGTCTCCTCAAAGATGCGCCCCAGATGGTGGCATTATCTGAGCACTGGGATGGAGCCTGGGGAGGGGTGTTGGGAGAGGGTGGGGGCCAGCCTTGGTCAGCCATGTATTTGGTGGAGAGCGTGGCCTGGGCTGGAGGGATGGTGTTACATCGGTTCGGAACTGCTGGCCTGCAGCTGGTTTGCTCAAGTTTGGCACCATTGCCCCAACCCTGACACTTCACTTTTTCCCTGGATCAAGGATCAGTGCCTGGTAGGGAGGGGTGCAGTCCTGAGTTTGTTGGAGCTTCTGGGAGATGCTGAACCTAGAGCTGGGGATGAGAGGGCTCCCGGCTGGCTCTTCCCTTCTGGGGTCTGACCCCATCTGTGTACCTGAGGTCAGGCTCAGGGGGGCACTCTGCTCTTGGAGGCCGTGGGTGGTTCTCTCATTTGGACCCCTCATCCCACTCCCTTTGTGCCCTATGAGGCAATAAGATTAGTGGCTAAATGGGGCACTCAGGAGCCCAGCTCACCACTGATGAGCTGTGTAACTTCAGGCAGGTCATTCAACCTCTCTGTTCCCAGATCTTCCCACCTGTAAAATGGGACTACTAATGGCGCCAACACCACGGGATTGTTTTGAGGATGGCATCAATGGATGTGTGTGGGATGCTTTGCTTGGTGCCTGGTGCATGGTGGGTGCTTGTGGGTAACAGCCGGCCTTCTTATTATTGCACCCCGTTGGCCCTGTGTGAGCTTCACTAGTGTAAGCCAGATGTCAGGCAGATGTCTCCTTGTTCTTGCATTTGAGTTAAAATTGGGCCCGGGGGAGGGAACTTCCCGATTCCTATGAGTCAGGGAGGGCCATTGTCTTCTCTGGGATTGCCATGGCCTTGGGGGTGTCTTGGGGTCTCTGGTCCCCACCACCTTACCTGGAGCCCACTTGACTGAAGAGATCGGGAGTCACTTTGCTGGTTTTCACAATGAATCTGGTCTCACCCAGCATTTCGGGAGAGAGGGGGATGGTGGAGGGGCATCACGAGGCTCGGCTTGCCACGTGGTGCTATCTCACTGCCTGTCCTCTTGCCTTTCCAGATCCCTGCACCGCTTCTCCCTCTGTTACACTGAGGAGCTTCTCCCTGAGTCATACCAGAAGCTACCATTTGTCAAGCACTGGTTATGGGCCAGGAACTGCTCTAAGCACTTCGCAGTCACCTCGTTTAAACCCCATGAGATGTCTATGAGTCTATGCTTTCACTATCCCCACTCTGGGGGACAAGAAAATGGGCGACATGTTCAACACGGGCAGTTTGGTCCCGAGCCAGCTACCATCGCGGCACAGCTTGACTTTTCTGGGAAATACTAGCTCCGGGCTCTGGGGCTAAACCGATGCGCATGGGAGTGCTCTAACTCGACACCTAGGCAGGTGGGTACAGAAGAAAGATTGTGGCCTTTGGTGCTGCTCAGGAGGGAATTCCAGGCCTGGCTCTTGGGCCAGTCACTTTGTCTTTCTGAGCCTCAGTTTCCCCCTTGTGAAATGGCCCAACAACAGTACACAGTGTTGGGAGTGTCTGTGGCTGTCAGTGTGGGTGGCCACAGTGGGATGAGCTCTATCCTCAGCTCCCAGCACGGGTCACACCAGAAAGGGCATGTTGGGTTGCATTTCTACATCTTCAAGGGTGACTTCTGTCTGGATAGCTGGCCTGCAGTGCAGTCTTTCTGTTTCATCCTTTTCTCATTTCTGCTTTTGGCTGGGTGCTCTCTCATGGTGCTCTCTTCCTGTCTTTGGGGTCTCCAGGGGTAGAGAGGCTACTCTTCTTAGTGCCTCCTGACTCCTTGAAAGCCAGTTCTGGGACAGAAGGAGCAGGTGTGTGAGGGACAGACAATGTCTGAGGGGATGCATGTGCCTTACCTGGTCAGAGGGAGAGGAGAGGGAAGGGGAGGAGAGTGCCTGGCCTGGCCTGTCAGTGAGAGGGCCACGGGCAGGCTGGGCTCTTCTCAGGGAATAGGTGGCACAGGCCTGGGCAGTGGCAGGCTTCTCCCGGTGGTGTGAGAGGCAAGGAGAGGCTCCCGGGCTCCCAGTTTGTTCAGTTCCCGCTGGCGGCCCTGCGGTGACTTCCCTGAGTGGAGTCGCAGAGCCAGAAGGAGTCAGAGGCGGGAGTCTCAGTTTCCAGCTCCAGACCCCTGCAGCTTTCTCGTGTCTGTTCTACCCTCTCCCCTCCCATGAGGGGCTCCCCGACTCTCCCCCACCCCCCTTCTCTCTCTCTGTCTCACCCTCCCTTCGCTATTCTCTCCCTTCTTGGTGCCATATCTCTCCATCTCTGCCTTTTCCATCCTCAGCCACCAGAATGTGCTGACAGCTGCTCCTCTGGGAGGCGTGAAGACGGAGTTGGCAGCTGAGGAGCTGTGGCGGGTGTGGGTCCAGGAGCCCGGGTGGGGATGTGGGGCATTTGGGATGGGGAATGGTGGCGTCACTGTGAGTGGTGCTAGGAAGAGCTTCAGGGTCTGGGAGGGTCAGCTCTAGGAGGGCACCGAGGCCTGAAGGGAGTTGGAAGCAGGGTGGGTAGGGGATGAGGTTCTGAGGATGGCGTGTGTGCATGCATGTGTGTGCACACGCATATGCATGTGGCGGGGCGGGGGGGAATGAAGCCTGGAGGCTCTCAGAAAAGAAAAACCTGCTTTTCTGGGTCTTGTCCCTGTCCACTCTAGCCCAGCATGGGCCCGGGTGCCAGCCATGGAGCCAGGGTGGATAGCACAGGAGCCTGATTCCTGGGAGCCGTGGGAGCTGCAGACCGGGCAGACCTGCCAGTTAGGAGCCGAAGTTGCCGAGCAAGCTTTACTGCACCATCAGTGATGCCAAGGGACTGTGGAGGGAAACTGGGAGGCAAGAAGCAGGAGCGAGATCCACGGGCCTCTTGTTTTCCGCTGCCCTGACCATGCTCTACAGCACCAGAGTTAATCAGAGGGCCAAGGACTCAGAGTCGTCTTGTGTTTTCTAGTGCCAGGGGGCTCACAGCTCACAGAAGCAGCCCGCCCTGTTTTTGGAAACCATTGTCTCCTAGAAAGAACAAACAAGTTGGCAAACTCCTATCCATCCCTCAAAGCCCAACTCAGATGTTACCTTCTCATGGTAAGCCCTTGGCAGCTCTCTGCCTAGAGGCCTGTCACAGCACAGAGTCCACCATTCGGTAACATTAGTGTACCTGTGTGTCTTCTTCAAGAACTAAGGTGTTTCCTTGAGGGTAGGGCAAATATCTAATGAATCTTGGTATCCCCGGGGTTCAGCATGGAGTGACCCAGAGTGGGTTCTGGATCACATGGATCCTTGGATGTTGGGTGAAAAACATGCTCCAAGCCCAAGGGTCCCAAGGGCTCTGGGTCTTGGTCAGTCAGTTGGTGAGCACCGTGGACTGGAGGACCATTCTAGGGACAGCTAGCCCTGGGACCCTGAGATGGAGAACAACATGGAGGGGCTGGGAACCCTGTTCCCAAGGAGAGGCATGGCCCTGTGAGTCTGAGAAGGACAAAAACACAAAAGTGACCCATAGGCAGGGTGTGTCTCCTCACACTCCAAGCTGGTTCATTACAAGCCTGGTTGATGTCTGTCTGTCTGTCTGCCCTGTCTTTAATTCAGCTTTAAAGTGATCTTTCCACCTCCAATTCTGTGTCTAATGAACCTGACATTCAGAGAAAATGCCTTTGGTAAAGGTCACCGGAGGGAGGTGGCATTCTCGCTGGCAGCCCTTGTCCTTCCAGCAGGCAGCATGCTCTCCTTCAGGACAAGGTGCCAGTGCTCCTGTCCCTCTGAGCTGCCCTTCCCACCAGCTGCTTCCTCCTCATAAACCCCTCATCTAGAAAGGCACAGCTCAGGACCTGCCTCATTTGTCTGTTCATGGTCCCTACTGGCCATCGAGACCTAGGGAGACTCGGATCCCAGCCCTACCTGGCAGGGCACCTGGGAGGGTGGATCCTGGGCTTGGCTACCCTGAAGTCAAGGCTTAGGGTGTCTCTGCAGGGGCAGGGAAGAGGCAAGACAGGCAAGGGAGGCAGAACCTCATGGTGAGAAGTCACGTGCTTCGTGCTCAGAAGTTTGGCCTCCATCCTGAGGATAATGGTGAGTGACTAGGAGGGAGTGAGCAGAGTGACATTGGTCATGTCTGTGTTGCAGAAGGACTGCTCGGGCTGCAGGGTGGAAGATGGGTGCAGGGGGAGACAAGAGGTGATGGGGGCCAGGCTGGGCAGTGGGTGGGTTTGCTGGAGTTGATTGGGCCAGGGGAGAGGGAGCAAGGGAAGCTGGAGCTGCTGCTCTGGCTGAGGGTACTAAGTGGGTGGTGATGTTTTGCTGAGATGAGAGGGGCAGGTGGGAACAAAGAGGATGTGTTGGTTTATGAACATGCTGAGTGTGGGAGCCTTGGGAGGTGGATGTGTCCCGAGGGCAGCTGGAAAGGGGATCTGGGGCCAAAGGCAGAATCGGTGCGGGGCAAAGAGATGGGGCAGACACCTGCAGCTGGTTGGTAACTGAGACCCTGTGTGGGAACACAGTGCCAGGGACTGTGCATAGATGGAGCAGGAGAAAGGACCTAGGACAGCTCCATCAGGGATGCCAACGTGGAGAGGCAGCCAGGAAGAGGCGGCCATGCCAGAGTCTGAAAGGAATAGTGGGAAGAGGGGACCACAAAGGGACAGTGGGCTCCAGGGCCACTGCCTCATCAACCCCTGGAGGAAGCACTTACTCTTCTCATTTTAGTGATAGTGGCAAAATAACTTGCCCAGGGTAGTGTGGAAATCAGACCTGGGTCAGTCAGATTCTAAAGGCCATCCTGTTGGCCATGTTACTCTTCTTTCTGCTCAGGCTCATCACCTGCAGGCTCAGCCCTGATTAGTCCTGCATCTAGGGATGCTCCTGGGAAGGCAGGGCTGGAAAAGATGGCCCCACCAGGGCTGAGACCTGTTTTGGTCCTGCTGCTATTGCCCATGTTCCTGGGGAGGTCCCAGCCATTCTGCCCCAGCCCTACCCCTGGCTTAACAGCACATGATCATGTCTTCTGCCTCAGTTTCCTTGCTCTGCCTTCTAATTCCCAAAGAGACTGATGACCAACCCAATAATTGCTAACATTTTCATGGTACTTTCTCTATTCTAAGCTCTCTATACATTAATTCATCTAATTCTCATAGCAACACTTGAGGTAGATATTCTTATCCCCATTTTGCAGATGGAGAAACTGAGGCATTGAGAGTTTAGATACCTTGTTCCAGCTTGCACAGCGGGCAAGTTTCAAGGATTCAAACTCAGGCAGGCTGGGCTATTAACTACTCTGAGCTCAGAACCACTATACACCCGTTCTCCTAGCCCGTGGCTTGCTCTTCTTTAGATCCTATTTCTTGTCTGTGCATGTACTGATTACTCAGCACCACAAGCGGGGCAGTACCTGCCGTTGTGTCCCCACTGGTGATGGTGGTGATGGGGAGAGTTAGGATTACAGGCTGCCCTTCATCTCAGAAGGCCCTGTTTCTGATTCAGGGGCAGTCGTAGTCTTTGATGACTGGTGATCATAGATTTGCCTTGGAGCCGTCAGCTCTTGGTGTTTCAAGAGAGTTAAGGGGGCAGTTATAGGGCCTGGAATTTGTGGTCAGACCACCGTGGTTCAAGTCTGTGGGAACTTGGGAACTTGGGCGTGTGGTTTCAATCCATCATGCCTCTGGTGCCTCATCAGTCAAGTGGGCACAGCGGTAGCCCTCTGCCGTGCATGCACAGGGTGCTAGAGAGAAGGGCCTCCTTGTAAATGTGCAGTTTTGTTGATGTGTTTGTCATTAGGAGAGGTGTTAACCCAAGCGCTACACCCAGGCGCTGGGAGACCATATGACATGGCGGTGAGGAATGTGTGTAGTCATGAGTTAGGAAGAGCTTGAACCTTGGCTTTATTATTTCCTCACTGCCTCCCTTGGCCTGAGTTACCGGATTTATAAAAAAGGGAGTCACGGGAGTTCCTACCTTGTGGTGTACAGAAGCAATGGCTCTTTTCAAACCACTGGTGTGTACAGAGCCTTCCTTCTTGTGGGAAAGATACCTAGTTTCTCTCCAGGGTAGATGGAGTAACATGTCTTGATGTTTAGCAGTATATGACTTGATGGCTGTTTTTTGGAGTGAAAATTGCCTGCCCGCTCCGCCTAAGGGCATGGACTCGATGGGTGGTGTGTGACCTTGTCCGATCCATGAGAGCAGATGCTGCTGGCTCCCTGCCCAATTACCCAGCCGTCAGTGCTGTCCTTCTGCAAGGTCCTGCAACCCTCCAATTGGGGGCTTTCTCTCACCTCGCTCCACGTGCAGGTTGGAGCCGTCCTCAGCTGCTAATGGATGGAAGTTGGAAGCTAACTACAGCTCCTTTGACCCTTGGGTGGGCCACCTGTGAGGGGTGTTCCACACCATCTCCCAGAGGTCTTCAGGGGGCCCACAGTGTTAACACTTAGTATTGGTTTCCTTCCCTCACCCGTCTTCCCTACCCCTTTACTTCTGCTTCCTGGGAGCGCTTCCCAAATGAACTACATGCACCCCAATCCTTGTCTCAGCTCTGCTTCTTGGTGAACCCAGCTCAAGATATCCAAGGTGACAGGTGCTTCTCTGGATATGAGGGAAGAGATGGAAGGAGGATTTAGAGGGACAAGGAGTCTGAACACCATGGTGAGAACCTGTGGGCTTGAAGAGGCAAGACGGCGGTGAGGGCTTACCAGGAATGGCTTAGGTCAAGAGCATCAGCTCAGCACTAAGCCACATACTATGCTGTGTAATCACTGTCATTATCCCCAAACATCCAGTAAGACTCACTCTTGGGACAGCATGGCACTCACGGTTGCCTTAGGGAACCAAAGGAAAGGCTGCAGAGTTCTTTGGGTTAGCTCAGAGCAGAGAGAAGACTCCGGGGGGAGGGGACAGGACCTAGATGAGACAGAGACTTCAGCTGAGTAATGTCCAGAAGAGATCTGAGTCCCTGCAGGTAGTGTTGGGGTTTGCCGTGCTTCCCACATATATGGGATCCATGCCAGGGCCATTTTACTTACATCTTAAAAGAAGGGTGAACCCACAAGATTGAACAATGTGGGGAATCTAGGTGCCTGTCAACATGAGGCCATGTGTGTGCAAGCACCTAGAGGAAGTGCTTTGTTCACACTCATCACTCAGGAGATGGTAGAGAGGACCCCATCTGAGGAAGGTGGTGTCCTGTGCCAAGCGGGCTCTCACAAGAGCAGGGAAGCTTGGCTTCATAGAGCTGGATTTGAAAGTCAGGCCAGCCAGGCTGGTGAGCCCATTCCATTGCCCACCCTCATCAGGCACCTGGGAGTCCTTTCCACACCTCACTTTCTTTTTTGTTAAGCAGGAAACTCAAGCACAAGCTCTAGTTCTTCTGGCCAATTTTCTGGATGTCTTTCATTCCAGAGCATCCAAATCTCAGAATCTGGGAGCATTTTATTTCTAATTTGTGGCTAGACATACATAGCCATAAACAAGACTGCAAATAGGAGTTGCTAAGTGACCAGGAAGCAACTATTTTCTGTTCTACTTTTTGTCTTGCAGTTGTAGAATCTTCCTGCCTGCCACAGGGCCTTTGCACATGGTGTTCCTCTGTTCAGAATGCCATTCCTCCCACACTACCCACCTTACCTAGTTAACTCTTACCTGTCCATTGAGTCTCAGCCCAGGAAAATCCTCCTTGATTCCAGGTTCCTTTCTTACAGACTGTATTCTTTGCCTCTATCTCAGCCTATGTGATTAGGTGACTAGTATCTGTGAGACAGTAAGCACGATGAAGCAGGAATCCTCTCTGGTTTGTACTGCCAGCACCAGCACAACTGGTCCAGAGAAGGTGCTCCCTAGATATTTGCTGAAGAAATTAGTG
>ML099960.1:0-10197 GCA_003697995.1 Taxidea taxus jeffersonii | reverse complement strand
AAGACAAATATCACTGATATTACTCATGTGGAATTTAAAAAGAAAACAAAAGAATAAACAAAGAAAAAAGAGACAAACAAAAAGCCGAGACTTAAATTTGGAGAACAAACTGGTGGTTGCCAGAGGGGAGGTGTGTTGGGGGATAGGAAAAACATGTAAAGGGGATTAGGAGCACACTCATCACATAGAGCACTGAGTAATGTACAGAATTGTTGAGTCATGATATTGTACACCTGAAGCTAATATAACACTGAATGTTAATTATATTTGAATTAAAAAACTCATAAGAAAGATGAAAATATTCTCAAAATTTGAGGAATACCAACACCATAAAAGGGTGACTTTTCTCAGAAAAAAAACAGAAGCTAGGCAAATGAAAGGATTTACACTAGCAGAAGTAGTACGGGACTACAACTTAAGCTTCTTTTATGTCATCAGGGAGGTAAAGAAACATATTGCATTCAAAATGCTAGGAAGAGGGGCACCTGGGTGGCTCAGTGGTTTAAGGCCTCTGCCTTCGGCTCAGGTCATGATCCCAGGGTCCTGCTTCCCCCTCTCTCTGTCTCTGCCTGCCTCTCTGCCTACTTGTGATCTCTCTCTCTGTCAAATGAATAAATAAAAAAATATTTTTAAAAAATGCTAGGAAGAATGATTATGAAGTAAAACTGATTAGTTGCTAAAAAATGAAATAAATAAACTTTTGAAATAAGAAATTCTTAAAAATGGGCAGAATAAACACAACTAAAGAGTAACTTGGTGATCTGAAAGGCTTCGCCAAGAAATTATTCCAGAATACAGCATAAATGGAAAAAGTAAAGAAGCAGTATAAAAGAAAAGTTTAAAAAACAAGCAAAAATGAGAATAGGGCTGAAAATCAGCCTCAATCCATTAGAGGTCCAAATTGAGAGAATATGGAAAATGCAGAGAAAACAATGCTTAGTGACATAAAAAACAAAAAATTTCTAGACTTGAAGGAAGACTTGAGTCCTATCATTGATAGGACTGCCAAGGAACAAACACAGCAATGGCAATAATGGTGACAAAACCCAGTTTTAGACATTTCATTGGTAAGTCAAACCTAAATGGAAAACCCTAAAAACTAAGAGACCAAAAAATAACAGACTACCTACAAAAAAATTGGAATAAAAATGATAGCATACTTCTCAGAAGGATCATTGTGCACAAGAGAATATTAGAACATCCTCTTCAAAAAGCTGAGAGAAATAGACTTGAGCGTCTAATTTATATACAATGAAACTGTCACTCAAATATGAGAGTAGACTAAAACATTTTCAGACATACTAGTCTTCAGAGAGTTTATTGCTTATAGATGTTTTCATAAGAATTACTAGAGGATATACTCTAGGAAGAAGAAAATAAATATCAGGAGAAAGAAGCTGGATGCATTAGTTTTATGATTTAAAATTGATAATAAAAATAGCTTTTATTTCTAGGAAAATAGTTTGATTTCTTACCCAATAAATGTGAAATTAGATACAATTAGAATTTTGTAATTTGTTTCAAGTATACAATGTCACAGCCCATAAAGGTACAAACTGAGGAATAATCAGAGTCCTGGAATGCTTTGCTAAATCAGACTGTGGCTATTTTTTTAAAAAGATTTATTTATTTATTTATTTGAGAGTGGGGCACAGAGAGAGAGGGAGAGAATCTCAAGCAGACATCCTTCTCAGTGGGGAGACCCAATGCAGGACTTGATTGATCCCTAGACCCTGAGATTGTGACCTGAGCCAAAATCAAAAGTCTGATACTTAGCTGACTGAGCCACCCAGGCACCCATTAACCAGACTGTGGCTCTTAGAGGAAGCCCTGGTTATCCTGAGGCAGAGGAGGGGGAAGCCAGAGGCCAGAGGCCAGGACCAAAGCAAGATCTAAACTCCCTACAATAAAGATATGAGAGCCAATGTATGACAGAATTTCTGGCACAGAGCCACCTCTAACCTTTCATGTAGCTTCCTGGCGTTCTGTATTTCCAATTCCTGTCAACAGTTAGTTCATTCTCTATGCCATTTTCAGGGACTCTTCAAAGGTTAACAGGATTTTTATAGAGAGAAAATTTGATAGACCAAATAAAACTGGGTATTAGCAGAATATTGAGATTCCAAGAAATGCTCTGACTTACACTGTAACTCTTTATCTAACTTCCCTCTTACCCAGTTAAGACATAAGGGGTTCTGAATAATGTGGGGGGTTTTCCCCTTGGGCATGGCTCCCCATTATCCAGGTGACAGATGGCCTCAAGAACTGAGTTCTTTCTGTTGGCAGCTTAGTGTAAAAGTGGAAGTTTGTTAAAAGAGGTTTCTTGGAATTATTACCTAATTCAGGTGAATGTTAGGTTTCCCTTTTATTAATGTCTTGTTTGGTATCGTGCCTTTGGTGGACATCTGTTGTGGGGACTGCCTGGCTCACCTCCATCTTCCTGGAAGCACTGTCCCATATCTCCCTTTTCCATAGCAGAAGCTGCCCTCATCCTGCCCATCTGGCCTCAGTGATTGGCCCAGAAGATGAGCTCATTCTTTTTGGACTAAAATCTTTCTCCAGAACTTTCGTTCACCCCTAGAATTGAGAAATATGGAGACCCTTTCTCTTGGAAATCTGTGAGGATCTGATCCTGGTCATGACCTTATCCCCAGTTTATGGAATAAGAAAATTTTCAGATGATGATAGGAAGCCAGAGATAAGGGGCAGAGAGACAGAGAGTCCTGGTGGAATGGTCCCCGGCCCCTGGGGCACTAGTTATACCCCTACCTATCCTGGATCTTGGGCCAATAAATTCACCCTTTTGCCTAACTACTTCAAACTGACTTTCTATCATTTGCAACAAGAATAGTCCTGTCCAATTCAGTACCTTTCTCAGAACAGGTGCATAATAAAGGTCACTGGATCCAGAGAAGCAGGCCAAGAATCAATTCAGCATGAGATCAGGTTCCGGAAGAGGGAAGTGAGTGGACCTGGCCAGAACATCCTTTGGGGACAGAGCACATGTGTGGGGGCAGGGGTATACCATGTGGGAAAATTTTTACCAACAGGAGGCAAATAACCAAGCACATGGCTACAGTTCATGCCAACAGAGCACAGCAAAGGTGACAGTAGGTCCCAGTAGGAAAAGGTCCTTTATCCAGAAAATGAAAATGACATTTGGGGAATTATGTTTTGAGGAGTGCAAGATTTGGGACTGCTATGATCTTTCTGTGTTCTAATACCTGACTTGCTTTGCTTTTCCTTTTTCTTAATAACTCTGTTTTTTGTTACCTTGTACCAACATACTTATATATGAGTTTTTGTGTATTTAATCTCAAAGAAGAAGGAAAGAATTGATGTGTCAGCCTGTTGAGCTGCATATAGAAGATTCTAGGTGAGGAATCAAGCCAAGAAGATAGTAACTACCCAAGGGGTAATCCCAGTCCTTGAGAGCACAAGAATCTCTGACCAAGGGTCACCTCTAACCTTTAGCGTTGTTTTCTGTAGAGCTACAATTTTCACTTGTGACAACTAATACTTACTCTTTGCCAGTTTCAAGGGTTACTGAAAGGTTAGCAGAATTTTTATAGGAGGAATTTGTATGAATCAAATAAAATCGACTATTTGAGAACTGTTAAGATTCTAGATGTGTTTGACTTGTATATTTCTTATACAAATTTTTTGGCCTTAGAGTCTTCATCTGGTTATAGGTGGTGATAAGCTTTGATCTGAACAAGAACAAGGTATAGAAATGGTTATTTAAAAGGAAGTCCTCCTGTCTCAGTTTTGATTGAATTGCCAACAGAAAGTCAGAGTGTGAGACTGACTCTCATTGGCAGAATTTACAAAAGAAATAATGGAGACCTACTTCTGGGACCTGGGGACTCCCAACAAAATCAGAGATATAAATAGATAGAGTGCATGAAATAGGAAGAAAGTGTGGGGATGACATTTCCTTGAGAGAGCTGCTGCCTTTCTAAATGCTCTATGATGATGATGGGTTTTAGCTCCACCTTAGCTTCATGGGATAACTTAGAGAATCTTAGAAGTGCTGGGAGTTGGGAGACACAAAGATCGATGTCTAAGGAATCATTCAATTGACACTGAAGTATCCTAATGTCAACAGGATTAGAGAGGCTATACCAGAAACAGCCTGAACTTCCAGAATTTGCTGGGTCAACAGATCCATGAGTATTTCCTGTGGACCTGACATGAATCATGTGGAAGACATAATTGTCATGGGGCCATCTTATGTCCTGTCCCAAAGGGCCACATAGAGGAGCAAGAAACTGAAGATGCATTCAGAATTGTTAGGGGCTATAAGAAGAGTTGCAAATGACAGCCTGGAATAGAGATGCATCCATTGTTGTCATGAAAAGTGCCATCAGAGGGCCAGTCAGGGAACTTCTGAAGAGATCATGAAAACACCTCTTGAGAGAAAGAGTTGGCTTCCCTCAGCCAGGTCCAGAAAGCATGAAGCCAGCTTATAACAGTGCCAAGGCAAGTAAGATCTTTTCTATTCTCCCTCCGCTCATCCTCCTCAAACTCTCTCCTCTCCCCTCCCCCCACCCGCCCCGAGAGGTCAGGAATTGGCTAGTAAGTGTGGGTGAGAGGAGAGGTCCAGTGTGGAAAAATAAGGAAAACTATATCCTATCCCTTCTCCCCACTGCTGGCTTCCAGCCTTAAGTAACTCTACGCTAAAGAAGAGAAACAGATTTTAATGCTAAGTAACATTTAGTGATTTGAATAATATCTCAGGCTGGATGGTGTAATTATTGAATTAAGATGATTTGGGGAACGTCAAATGACTATGGAACTGTTCATTAGTTAAGAGTGAGTACAAAAGCCAGGGGTCTTGACCAGGTTTCTATGCTCAGGCAGGCTAAAATTAACCCCATTTAACACATTTTAAAAATAAAGTTGCATTTTGAATGCATCATCACTTAGATTTGTTTAACATGGCAATAGAAGCAACAAGTAGGAAATCAAACAAATGTAATACTCCCTGAGATATGTGAACAATCTTGTCAATAAGCATAAAGAGGCCACTTTAATTATTCTCAGAATTAGTCAGGCATTCTTGCACATGTATTTACTCCTGGGCTTTATAATTTATAACAAGTTTGCCTTTAGAAGCTTGATGGAAGAATAGAAAATTAAAGCCAGGAAGCTTTCCCTCTCCCTCTGCCTGCCACTCTGCCTGCTTGTGTTCTCTCTCTCTCTGTGCCAAATAAATAAAATCTTAAAAAATTTTTTCTGTCACCTACAGTTAAAAGCACCAAAGCAATGTGCCCATATGTCATAGGTACACTTCAATTAAATTCCTAATATAATGGAGCACCAAACAATCCAAAGAGCTCCAGGTATGGCAATAGCGAGGAAGAAAAAACACAGAAAAAGAATCAGGTATCTGAAGATCAGGTACCTGACATCTTGTGATTGGTTGGCATCCAACATTCATTAGCTGACAGCTGACATATATTCAGCAACTCTTATAAGTCAGGCTGTGTAGTTAAGGAGGCAGACAAGTACAAAGTGGCTTCAAAGGGTCAAAAAGGAATTAAAGTGAATACATGAGGGATGAGGCTGCTGTGGGCACCAGGACAGCAGTACGGGGGAGCATCCTGTCTTAATCTACCTCTTTTGAATAATCAGCTCTCTTATGTTCTCTGTGAAATGTGCAGACTGAGGCCTTCAGTACTCTGAAATGCTTTCAGCTACTCTCTAGAATGCCTGTGCACTTGTGCTCTCATCTGTTGGTTGTTTGTTAGTGTTGTTGTTGACCAAGAGTTAGTTGTGTTCCTTTCTCAAATTTATGCCAATCATACTTGTTATAGTAATGATGGTATTTAAACAAATAACATAAGATGGAAAGATATATGAATATTACAACAAGCACTGCTATTTCTTTTGATGATTAAATAGAATGCTTTGGAAAGACAGAATAAAGGCAAGTCCTTAAAAAATTTGTATTCAGTAATCCGGATTCTCCAATAGCTTGAAAGTTTATAACTAAATCCATTCTCTCACCTTTTTTACCCAAAATGCTATGTGAATTTTTCTGCTCTATTCCATGCCAAAATGGAGCAAAATTGGCAGAAAACATACTATCATTTGCTCACATATAGAAGCATTGTCAATTGCAAAGACATTGTCTTGGCCACCAGCTAAGGAAAGTAATAACCTCCAGAAATTCTATTCTTTGTGTGCCAGTAGGGCCATATGACCATTGCAAGGCAAGTCTTGCAGCATCACCCACCCCATACTTCATGTCAGTTCACTCATTCATTCAATTAATATTGATTAAGCTCCCATAGGGAGTCTGGCAGAGAGACAATGCTTCTTATTGAACAAACAGGAAAGAAGATTGAGTGACTCACCTGACTCTGAGTATGCTTCCATGGAGGAATCTTGAAAAAGCTTGTGATGTCTTTTCTCTCCTCATGAAGCTCACCGTGCTGAAAGATTACTAGCCCAGGACTGGCTTCCCAGGTTTAGCATTCAATTATTTATATCCAGTCTCGCCTGTTTTTGGTGAGAGGATACACTCCACCACAACACAATGCAGTGTTGATTACACAGGGAGGGGCCCCCAGCCTGGCAGGAGTGTAGGACCGAGAAGCTCAGGCCAGTAGTGGAGATACCTCCACTACTGGCCTGCAGGGAGAAAGCTGATCTTCATGCACAAAGCAAACTTCATCATTGATTTCTATAGCACAGATCAATTTCTGTTAATATGCTAATATTCAAAAAAATTTTAAAAATTGAACACTAATTTTATGACACTCAATGTTTGTGAAGTGTTGTAAACTTCTAGTACATATTTATGACAGAGGCTCTAAGATTACTGACTTCTAGTTAACTTTATTCTCTTTCTAAAATGCCTTTGATACCATATAAAATGATAGATCCATGCTTTCCTATCTTAGAAGGGTGTTTTAAAGACTGTGACTTGGGGTGCCTGGGTGGCTCAGTGGATTAAAGCCTCTGCCTTTGGCTCAGGTCATGATCCCAGGGTCCTGGGATCGAGCCCCACATCCGGCTCTCTACTCAGCAGGGAGCCTGCTTCCTCCTCTCTCTCTGCCTCTCTGTCTACTTGTGATCTCTGTCAAATAAATAAATAAAATCTTAAAAAAAAAGACTGAGATTTATTCAGAACTTATAACTTCTTTTTTTTTTTTTTTTAAGATTTTATTTATTTATTTGTCAGAGAGATCGAGCACAGGCAGACAGAGCGGCAGGCAGAGGCAGAGGGAGAAGCAGGCCCCCTGCCAAGCAAGGAGCCCGATATGGGACTCGATCCCAGGACGCTGGGATCATGACTTGAGCCGAAGGCAGATGCTTAACCAACTGAGCCACCCAGGCGTCCCGGAACTTATAACTTCTTTAATAAAGGAATTAAAATGAAAAGTAAATTGATAGAAGGATTTGTAAATATTCTTGATAAACTGGGGAATTTGAAAATAACTCCCTCAGTGTGCCGTAAGTTTTTAACTCTATGAAATGCAATGGCTTAAATAGGCATTGAGGGTACTTCCCGTTCATCTCACATTATGTAGCTATAAGCTTTTATTTTGAGCAAGCATGATTAGGATAGATGAAATTAAAATGGATGTTCCACTAACTCTGTGTTCTGTCTCAAGTTAGCTATTAGAGAAGAGTAAATTGAATCATTGTAATGTTTTCTTTCTATTAATACTAATTTAAAATTCTCTTAGTGTTCTTTCTCAGTTTGGTGGATGTCAATCTGTGTAGGAATGAACTTTGTTTGTAAGAACACTGAATTCTTACCAAACATGTATTTGGTGATGGAAGGGAGGAAAAAGTGGGGATATCCAGATAGTCACTATTCCTGGTGACTGGCAATCTCTACACTGGCCCTCACTCTCCTTATTAATGGACTCATTCTGTGTATGTTCCTTAAGGAAGAGAAATAAACAACTTGAGAATTCCTCTAGGTCCCTCCTGAGTCAGCCCTTTCAAAACAGCATGCAAGCATAAAGATGAGAAATTAGGCTGTACTTTGTTCTGATGGGGCTGGCACCTCTACTTGCCCTTGTCTTACATCTTTACTGGGTAGCCTCAAAGTTACTATGAAATGCAGAGTCCCTATGTTCCTCCCTGTCCCCTTTTCTGGGTTCTTCCTTCCTCTGGGGTGATCTCAAAGGTACTTGCCATGATGAGGAAGCTCTGAAGAGGCCCAAGAGGGCACGTCTGTGTGTTGACTCTCCTTGAATTGAGTGGACCGTTCTAGTAGGAGCAAATGCCTCTGCAAGCTGCACATGAAAGACATTCAAGAGTTGATTAGGCAAATTCTAACTAGGCAGAGTTTGGTTACAAAGGGTGATTTTAGTGTGGTTGTGTGGCAGACAGGAACATTTGCAAGTGAGAAGAAATAATGTATAAAACACCATATGGGGGCATTTGACAGATACCAGGGACAATATTATAAGTATTAAATACACAATCACGTTGTGTCCACACAACTGCCCATGAAGTTGGTATTATTTTTATGGCCATCAGAAACTGAAGAACCAGAGAATCTACTTATGGCCTCATAACTGAGAAACAAAAGTACAGAATTATTTGAATTCAAAATCTGCCTTCTTGACCCCTACTAGAGATTATAACTAAATGAAAGGGACCCTATAAGCAACATTCATCCTTGAAAAGATTTTTCTTAACCTCAAACAATGGAGGAATTAGTAGGTTAAAATATATGAAATTGACAGTAGTCAACTGTTTATCCTACAAAAATGGCAATTTCATATGGTTCAGTCATATCTATTTATAACTTCTACAGAAGAGAGTCACAGATTGGGGAGCACACTGAATGACATATTCATATTGAGAACCCCCCTCTGCCCCACATTTCCTATGACTCACAGACTTCTGTGGCGTAAAGTAAAAAGGAAAATAACCAAATCAATATAAAGTCCACTTAATTAAATCTATATAATTGAGGTGAACATTTCTATGCATTAAAAATTGAAGTTTTACCATTCAGAAGCAAAAACTGGGAATTCTTTGCAGTAAATATGTCAGCTGTGATAAAAGCTGATGGTTTGACATGGACTTGCCCTGAATACCAAAACAGGACCACAAAATAAGATGATCTAAACCAGGCCTAGGAGAGGGTTGTTTTCTGGCCACTACTGGCTGGAGTCTCTCATCATCTGCTATGTATTTGTTTCTGACTAACTTAGCTATTTAGCAACATGGGCACAGTTCTTTTGTTATATACATTTACTTAATTATAGTTGATGTTTTGCCCTCATAAATTCCAAAAAGAGAATGCTTCAGGCACTGCATTGTCATTTATGTTATTGGCCAAACGTGTCAAATTTTCTCTCAAACAATAAAAGAAAATGGGGATGGCATTTCTGAGGCCCCCTGTGGCTGGGTGAGTCCTGTGATTTATTCTGGCCACGTGACTTGTGAGCAGAAGTAACATGTGTTACTTCTGAGCTGAGCACTGAATTGCTGGTGTGAGACCTTCCAAAGCACTCTTTCCTCTGGCATGGTGATTGACAGTATCTGATACAAGGAGTACTTTCTCAGCCTAGATCCTGGGAGGGGGAGATTTGGAAAATATAGCTCCATATACACGAGAAAGAAACTTTATTATAAATAAGTCACTAAAAGTTGGGGGTTGCTTATTATGGACTCACATCTTAGCCCGTCCTGACTGGTACAAGTGTTCTGAATGGCTCAGCTACATTTTAATCCACATTCTGAAAATAAGGGTTGGATCTATCTGGTTCAGCTATTTCTGCTGGTTTTCATGGACAAACCAGCTACCTGACTCACAAAATGGTGTCAAAAAGGGCTTTTATTCAGGGTGGGTCTAGCTCTCATTTCTATACCAAAGAAAGAGCATTAATATTCAAAGACCAGTTCCCCAAATGAAGTGCCCACTGACAGAAGCAAAACCTTCACAAACATAGGAAGACCCTATAGCTTCATAAGAAATAAATTTTAATAGGAAACAGGAGCTCCATCTGGGAAGGAATATTGTTCCATCTCCCATCTACCATGGAATCAGATTAATTCCATGTATATCTCTTACTTAACCAAAAGAGGGTGATAACAAAGATGATGCCTAGAAAAGTTTGAAAGCCCATCATGACCCATTCATTTAATAGCAAGAATTGTTTATTAACTAGAAATCTACAGAGCATAGAGAAAATAGGTTATCTTACAGATAATTTTTTT
>RCUC01122221.1:0-23503 GCA_003697995.1 Taxidea taxus jeffersonii | reverse complement strand
TGAAACAAAGCTAGATTAGCTATGAATATTGGCATGAATTATAATTCACTAGGAAGAAGGAAACCATTGTTTTGGTTTAAATATTCTTTTTCTCCACTTTATTTCCATCAAGATTGAAATAAAAATGTTATTTATAAATCAACAAGAAAAGTAGAATACATGCATATTCGAACTCTATCAAATTTCAGTATACCCTTTCAATTAACTGCAAGTTGGACATCAATATGAGTATCTATTTTTACATATTCAAAATGTAACTCATTATCTGTATTATAAAATAAACTTATGTCATCACTATTTTGAGAGTATCAAATTTGTTTTGCCAATTGCTCATGTAAATCACAGAATTCTTCTACTTTATCCTGAAATGTCTCTTTATCAGTTTTCCAGGCAAAAGACTAGGGTTAGTAGCTATGGAGGTGAGGTAAAGTCATAAGAGCCTGCACAGGATATGTAGGTAGGAATATTTCCAACATGGAGATTTGAGGGAATACAGTACTTATATGGCATGAAAGCTATGAATATGTACAGGCTTTTAAATATCTGATTGGTTTTGATCAGTGAAGCAAGATGGCGGAGGAGTAAGGGACTGAAATATCATTAGGTCCCAGGAGTTCAGCTAGATAGTTACCAAACCATTCTGAGCACCTAAAAATTCAATAGAAGATAGAAGAGAAGAAGAGAAGCAATTCTAGGAAGAGAAAAGCAACCATTTTCTGGAAGGTAGGATGTGCAGAGAACTGAACCTGAAGTGATGGGAAGACAGACCACAGGGGAGGGTCGGCTCCAGGCAAGGTCTGGAGCAGCAGAGCACAAAATCAGAACTCTAAAAAGTCTGCTCCACGAGGAATGCTGCTAAGAGGCTAAGCATGGGCGGAGCCCTCAC
The DNA here is from genome assembly GCA_003697995.1 of Taxidea taxus jeffersonii. NCBI lineage: Eukaryota > Metazoa > Chordata > Mammalia > Carnivora > Mustelidae > Taxidea > Taxidea taxus. The sequence goes on along the minus strand of RCUC01122221.1, from coordinate 22,617 downwards.
GGGAACAGGGTGGTCTCAGGACCTGCAGGGTCACAGAAAGACCGGGGATGTCTGAGTGTGGCAGAGCTCCCAGGTATCAGAGCCGGGAAGCCAGCTACAGAAAGGGAGCCAAGGGATGTGCTCTCAGCTCAGGGATACCTTAAACTGTGTTCTGAGGCACAGTCAGACCACTGTTCTTCAAGCAGGGACCCCACAAGTGGCAGATCTGGAGAGACACCCTCCTTCCTCCTCTGGGAGGAGCAGCATGGGAGCATGTGGCAGGAATCTGCTGGGTTTGGAGACTCTAAATGGGACTGTGTGCCAGAGACAGAAATGCTTGGTCACAGGCTGGGTAAGCACAGAGCATGGCAGGAGACTAAGGAGACAGGAGGGATTGACTGCTTTTCTCTGAGGGCGCACTGAGAGTAGGGCTCTGAGCTCTTGGGTCCTCTAGGCCAGAGATTGCAAGGCCATCATTTTCATTCCCGTCTTCCAGAGCTCTACAGAAAGCATTCAGGGAACAAAAGCTACCGAGAGTGAACACAAGCAGATTACTTAGGCTGGCCCCTGGCTAGGGTGGTGCAATTCTGCCTTGGGCAAAGATATCTGGGAATCATGGCAACAGGCTCCTCCCCCAGAATATCAGCAAGAACATCCAGCCAAGACCAAGTTGACCAATCAATGAGAGCTGTGGAACTCCAGAGCTAGGGGAAAGCAACACATAAAATTCATGGCTTTTTCCCCCATGATCCTTTAGTCTTTCAAAGTTAAATTTTTTTTATTTTATTTTTTTCTTATTCAATTTTTTTAACTTTTCCTCTTTCCTCTTTTAGTGTTTTTAACTATTTTATCTTATCAATACTTATTAAAAAATCTTTTTAAATTTTCATTGTTATAGTCATATTTTATCCCTTCATTATATTTAACCTTATTTTTTGTAAACATACAGTGTTTATTTTTTCTTAAAATTTTGGGATATAATTTCTTCTAATAGATCAAAATATACCCTAAATCTAGCACATGGCTTTGTTCTAGTGTCTAGCCTGATCACATTCTCTCCTCTTTTTTTTTCCTCCCAACCTACTTATCTTAGCAATTCCTTGTTTAGAATCTATTAATTTTCATCTTTACAGTCATATTCCATCCTTCATCATGTTTATCCTTATTTTTGTATGCATATGTTTCTCTTTCTTTAAAATTTTCAGAGGTAGTTTCTGCTAAGAGACCACAATACACCCAAAATCAAGTGGGTGGCTCTGTTCTATTCACCACTCTAATATATATATATATATATATATATATATATATATATATATATATAATTTTAATTTTTTTTATTTTTCCCCCTTTCTTCTCCCCCCAGTTTTGTATCCCTTCTGATTTGGTTAGCACATATTTTTCTGGATTCTTTGCCAACCTTTTAGTACATTGTTCTATTATTCATCTATTCATATCTGCATAAATGACAAGGTGGAAAAACTCACCAAAAAAAAAAAAACAGGAGGCAGTACCAATGACTAGGGACCAAATCAATATGGACATTAATAATATGTCAGAAGTAGAGTTCAGAATGATGATTACCAAGGTCCTATCTGGGCTCAAAAAAAGAGCATGGAAGACATCAGAGAATTCCTTTCTGGAGAAAAAAAATCCCTTTTGGGAGAAATAAAAGATCTAAAATCTAACTAAGTTGAAATAAAAAAAGCTATTAATGAGATGTGATGAAAGATGGAGACTCTTACTGCTAGGATAAATGAGGCAGAAGAGAGAATTAGTGATACATAAAACCAAATGATGGAGAATAAAGAAGCTAAGCAAAAAGACAAACAACTAGTGGGCCACAAGGGGACAATTCAATAGATAATGATACCATAAGACAAAAAATATTAGAATAATGGGTTCCCAGAAGAAGAAGAAAGAAAGACGGAGGCAGAAAGTATACTGGAGCTAATTATCATAGGAAATTTCCCTAATATGGCAAAGGGAGCAAACATCAAAATCCAGGAGGCACAAAGAATCCCCCTCAAAATCAATAAAAATAGGTCCACACCCCATCACCTAACAGTAAAACTTACAACTCTTACCGACAAAGAGAAAATCCTGAAAGCAGCTTGGGACAAGAGATCTGTAACATGCAATGGTAAAAATATTAGACTGGCAGCAGCCTTATCCACAGAGACACGGCAGATGAGAAAGGACTGGCATGATATATTCAGAGCACTAAATGAGAAAAGTATGCAGTCAAGAATACTATATCCAGCTAGGCTATCACTGAATATAGAAGGTGAGATAAAAACCTTCCAGGACAAACAAAAACTAAAGGAATTTGCAAACACCAAGCCAGCCCTATAAGAAATATTGAAAGGGGTCCTCTAAGCAAAGAGAGAGCCTAAAAGTAACAGACCAGAAAGGAACAGAGACAATATACTGTAACAGTCACCTTACAAGCAATACAATGGCACTAAATTCATATCTTTCAATAATTACCCTGAATATAAAAGGGCTAAATGCCCCAATCAAAAGACACAGGATATCAGAATGGATTAAAAAAAATCAAGACCCATCAATATGCTGTACATAAGAAACTCATTTTAGACCCAAAGACACCTCCAGATTTAAAGTGAGGGGGTGGAAAACAACTTACCATCCTAATGGACATCAAAAGAAAGCTGGGATGGGAATCCTTATATCAAATAAATTAGATTTTAAGCCAAAGACTGTAGTAAGAGATGAGGAAGGACATTATATCATACTTAGAGGGTGTGTCCAATAAGAAGATTTAACAATTTTAAATATCTATGCCCCCAACATGGGGGCAGCCAATTATATAAACCAATTAATAACAAAATCAAAAAAGCACATTGAAAATAAAATAACAGTAGGGGACTTTAACACCCCCCTCACTGAAATGGACAGATCATCCAAGCAAAAGATCAGTGAGGAAATAAAGGCTTTAAATGACACACTAGACAAGATGGATATCACAGATATATTTAGAACATTCCATCCCAAAGCAATAGAATACACATTCTTCTCTAGTTCACATGGAACATTCTCCAGAATAGGCCACATCCTGGATCACAAATCAGGTCTCAACCAGTAACAAAAGATTGGGATCATTCCCTGCATATTTTCAGACCACAATGCTCTGAAACTAGAACTCAATAACAAGAGAAAAGTTGGAAAGAACTCAAATACATGGAGGCTAAAGAGCATCGTACTAAAGAATGAATGGGTCAACCAGGAAATTAAAGAAGAATTGAAAAAATTCATGGAAACAAATGAAAATGAAAACACAGCTGTTCAAAATCTTTGGGACACAGCAAAGGTGGTCCTGTGAGGAAAGCATATAGCAATACAAGTCTTTCTCAAAAAACAAGAATGGTCTCAAGTACACAACCTAACCCTATACCTAAAGGAGCTGAAGAAAGAAGAGCAAAGAAAACCTAAACCCAGCAGGAGAAGAGAAACCATAAAGATCTGAGCAGAAATCTATGAAAGAGAAACCAAAAAAGGCAATAGAACAATGAAACTAGGAGCTGGTTCTTCAGAAGAATTAATAAGATTGATAAGCCCCTAGCCAAACTTATCAAAAAGAAAAGAGAAAGGACCCAAATTAATAAAATCATGAATGAAAGAGGAGAGATCACAACCAACACCAAATACAAACAATTATAAGAACATATTATGAGCAACCATACACCAGCAAATTTGACAACCTGGAAGAAATGGATGCATTCCTAGAGACATATAAACTACCACAACTGAACCAGGAAGAAACAGAAAACCTGAACAGACCCATAACCAGTAAAGAGATTGAAGCAGTCATCAAAAATCTCCCAACAAACAAGGGCCCAGGGCCAAATGGCTTCCCAGGGGAATTCTACCAAACATTTAAAGAATTAATACCTGTTCTCCTGAAACTGTTCCAAAAAATTGAAATGGAAGGAAAACTTCCAAACTCATTTTATGAGGCCAGCATCACCTTGATCCCAAAACCAGACAAAGACCCCATCAAAAAAAAGAAAAAAAGAATTACAGACCAATATCCTTGATGAACACAGATTTGAAAATCCTCACCAAAATACCAGCCAATAGGATCCAACAGTACATTAAATCGATTATTCACCACGACCAAGTGGGATTTATCCCAGGGCTGCAAGTTTGGTTCAACATCCACAAATCAACCAATGTGATACAATACATTAATAAAAGAAAGAACAAGAATCATATGATACTCTCAGTAGATGCTGAAAAAGCATTTGACAAAGTACAGCATCCCTTCCTGATCAAAACTCTTCACAGTGTAGGGATAGAAGGTACATACCTCAATATCATCAAAGCCATCTATGAAAAACCAGAGCAAATATCATTCTCAATGGGGAAAAACTGAGAGCTATTCCCCTAAAGTCAGGAACATGGCAGGGATGGCCACAATCGCCACTGCTATTCAACAAGTACTAGAAGTCCTAGCCTCAGCAATCAGACAACAAAAGAAATAAAAGCCACCCGAATTGACTAAGAAGAAGCTAAACTCTCACTCTTTGCAGATGATATGATACTTTATGTGGAAAACCCAAGACTCCACCCCAAAACTGCCAGAACTCATATAGGAATTCAGTAAAGTGTCAGGATATAAAATCAATGCACAGAAATGAGATGCATTTCTCTACACCAACAGCAAGACAGAAGAAAGAAAAATTAAGGAGTCAATCCCATTTACAATTGCACCCAAAACCATAAGATAGGAATAAACCTAACCAAAGAGGCAAAGAATCTGTACTCAGAAAATTATAAAGTACTATGAAAGAAATTGAGGAAGACACAAAGAAATGGAAAAATGTTCCATGCTCATGGATTGGAAGAACAAATATTGTGAAAATGTCTGTGCTACCTAAAGCAATCTACACATGTAATGTAATCCCTATCAAAATACGATCAATTTGGGGCACCTGGTGGCTCAGTGGGTTAAAGCCTCTGCCTTCAGCTCAGGTCATGATCTCAGGGTCCTGGATTGAGCCCCACATTGGGCTCTCTGCTTGGCAGGGAGCCTGCTTACCTACCTCTCAGCCTGCCTCTTTGCCTACTTGTGATCTCTGTCTGTCAAATAAATAAATAAAATCTTTTTTAAAAATACCATCAATTTTTTTCAAAGAAATGGAAGAAATAATCCTAAAATTTATATGGAACCAGAAAAGACCTCAAATAGCCAGAGGACTGTTGAAAAAGAAAGCCAAAGTTGGTGGCATCACAACTCCAGACTTCAAGCTTTATTATAAAGCTGTCATCATCAAGACAGTATGGTACTGGCACAAAAACAGACACCTGGGTCAATGGAATAGAACAGAAAACCCAGAAATAGACCCTCAACTCTATGGCCAACTAATATTCAATGAAGCAGGAAAGAATGTCCAATGGAAAAAAGACATTCTCTTCAACAAATTGTGTTAGGAAAATTGGACAGCCACATGCAAAAGAATGAAACTGGACCATTTCCTTAAACCACACAGAAAAAATGGACTCAAAATGGATGAAAGACCTCAATGTGAGACAGGAACCCATCAAAGTCCTTGAGGAGAACACAGGCAGCAACCTCTTCAACCTCAGCTGCAGCAACTTCTTCCTAGAAACATCACTAAAGGCAAGGGAAGCAAGGGCAAAAATGAACTATTGGGACTTCATCAAGATCAAAAGCTTTTGCACAGCAAAGGAAACAGTCAACAAAACCAAAAGACCACTGACAGAATGGGAGATGATAATCGCAAATGACATGTCAGATAAAGGGCTAGTATCCAAAATCTATAAAGAGCTTAGCAAACTCAACACCCAAGGAACAAATAATCCAATCAGGAAGTGGGGAGAGGACATGAACAGACATCTCTGCAAAGAAGACATCCAGATGGCCAACAGACACATCACTCAGCATGAGGGAAATACAAATCAAAACCCCAATGAGATACCACCTCACACCAGTCAGAATGGCTAAAATTAACAAGTCAGGATAGGATAGATGTTGGTGAGGATGTGGAGGAAGGGGAACCCTCCTACACTGTTGGTGGGGATGAAAGCTGGTGCAGCCACTCTGGAAAACAGTATGGAGGCTCCTCAAGAAGTTGAAAATAGAGCTACTTCTCTATCCAGCAATCACACTACTGAGTATTTACCCTAAAGATACAAATGTTTTGATCCAAAGGGTTTATAACAGCAATGTGCACAATAGCCAAGTTATGGAAAGAACCTAGATGTCCATCAACAGATGAATGGATAAAGAAGATGTGGTATATATATACAATGGAATACTATGCAGCCATCAAAAGAAATGAAATCTTGCCATTTGCAACAATGTGGATGGAACTAAAGGGTATTATGCTGAGCGAAATAAGTCAATCAGAGAAAGACAATTATCATATGATCTCTCTGGTATGAGGAATTTGAGAGGAAATGCAGGTGGATTGTGGGGGATAGGGAAGGAAAAAATGAAACAAGATGGGATCGGGAGGGAGACAATCCATAAGAGACTCTTAATCTCACAAAACAAACTGAGATTCAATGGCAGGTTGAAGATAGGGGCAGGGCGTTTGGGTAATGGACAATGGGGAGGGCATATGCTATGGTGAGTGCTGTGAAATGTGTAAGCCTGATGATTCACAAACCTGTACCCCTGGGGCAAATAATACATATATTTAACAAAAATAAAAAATAAAAAAAGAAGAAAAAAATGCTTATCACTATTTCGACTTGTATCTTCAAAAAAGAATCTGATTTTTTTTTTATTTTCTTTATTAAACCAACAAGTTTGAATAGTCTTCCCTACATCCCCTAATTTTTATTCTAAAAGTTTGGTCTTGGCAGACACAGCCCCAGATGTGATCTATTTTGCCAGTAAACATTTGTTTTAAAGATCAGACATGAGCTTTAGTCATAATTTCCCCTCCTATATAAGTGAAAAGAAATCCATTTTTTATGTTCTAAGTCCATTGTGTTTGCTTTCTAGAATTTTATTCAAAATATACTAAAAATAATATATCATCTTTACTTTCCTCATTTCAATTGTCCTTTTATTTTGCAGATACTTTATAATCTCTACAGGGAATTTAATTATGCTAATTACCAAGAATACTTTCAGTATACCCCTGCACCCATAATCTTTTTTTTGAAAAACTTTCCCACAATTTTATTAATGATAACCCTCCTCTTACTGTTCTAAGCTTCTAGAAGTTGCCTTTATAGAAGAAAAAAAAATGGAGAAGTAGCCATTTTTATGCTACAGGAAATATAATGTCCAACAGAAAATTAGACAGATAATTAGTTCATCCAATTTTATTAACAGGAAGGTAAATACTACAATATCAAAATATTTTTCTTCACTAAAGTAGCTTAGAGAACTATAAATGGGATGTTATTTTTTAAATTGTAGACATCTATCATATTTTCAAGGTAAATATCTAATGAAATGAACCACTAAACATATCATTACTAAACTCACAGAGAAGTATGCTCAAGAAAATGATAAATGAAACCATGTACTATATACAGAGGATTTACCATGCCAAAGCACTGTGCAAGATATCACTGAGATATAGACATGATCCATCATTAAGACAACATGGAATATGATAAGAGTTGAACAAAATACTTAACCATTCGGAACAAACATAGGAAAGATGTCATTTGAAATGTACAGATAAATACTGCTGCAAGAAATTATAGAGGGGAATTATCACTTCAAACTAAGGTCAGCAAGGAGAACATTAGGAATTTGAATTTGAACTAAGTTTTGTGCACCACTACATTTACACAGAAACCAAAAGAAAAATGGAAATAGAAATTTAAGAAAAATTATTTCTATATACAAGTATTTATCAACAAACAATGCAATAGAAAAGATGTAGAGATGGAATGAAATGATAAAAATAATATTTAGATATGAAAATAACTGGTTATATAGTTTTAAATACCCAACATCACTTTTCCAGGAGAATGGGAAAGCAAAAATTGACAGAAGAAAATTTTTAAAAGATGAAATGCTTTGACTGTTATTAATATTTTAGCAATTCCCAGCGAAGTCTCCAACTCATTTCTTCCTTTTCAGGCAACACTTACAGATTCAATAGAACTATGTTGCCTATGAGAAGTAGAGGCTACAGATGGAGAAAAAAAAAATGTAGGACACCACTCCAAACAATCATTGAATCCATTGTTCCTCAGCTATTACTTTCTCTCCCTTTCTCTCAGAAACTAATTTTGCACAGTTGCATTAGTAATTCTGTCTATCAGTTCAACAAGAAATCAACAATCTGATTCTTGTTCACACTTCACTATAAATAAATTACTAGGGCAGCAAATTGATTTTATAGTTTCACACATCTATATATCTCAAAGCTAGACTGTCCTTTGGATATCTCTCTTGAAATTTTTGAATAGCCTTCCTTTCCAGGAAAAAAAAAAAAAGAAAAAAGAAAATAATCTTGCTTTCTTAAGTTTCTAGTAATTGGTATTTGAATCACAGGATGCCAGAATTCTCAAACTAAATATGGAAATACACATCTATACACTAGTATTGACTTCTGTTGTAGTTCCATAGTACAGAAAATTTGTTTAAATTATCTCAAAAGGACAATACCTTGAGCATCTTAATGTAACTTTCTTTTTCTCTCATTTACTTTTTTCCAAAGAAATTATGCTATTTTATTTTAACAAAATAACATCTCAGGGGTGCCTGGGTGGCTCAGTCAGTTAAGCATCTGACTCAGGTCATGATATCAGAATCCTAGGAGGAACCCCACTTTGGGCTTCCCCCTCAGCAGGGAGTCTGCCCTTTTCCCCTTTCCTCTGCCCCTCTCCCCACTTATGCTTGCTCTATCAAATAAGTTTTTTTAAAACTTAAAAAAAAAAGATAACATTTCGGGACGCCTGGGTGACTCAGTGGGTTAAGCCACTGCCTTCGGCTCAGGTCATGATCCCAGGGTCCTGGGATCAAGTCCCACATCAGGCTCTCTGCTCAGCAGGGAGCCTGCTTCTCTCCTCCCCTCTCTGCCTGCCTCTCTGCCTACTTGTGTGATCTCTGTCTGTCAAATAAATAAATAAAATCTTAAAAAAAAAAGATAACATTTCAAACACCCATACATATTTAAGGATTCCCTAACATGTTTAGAGAAAGAGAAAAACAGAAATTGACTCTTGAACATGCATTACTTTCTGTTATTACAAAGAAGGAAATTATCAGCTCGAATTAATGCCCAATTAATGTCCAATTACCTAGAACAGAATCTTGTATACATTTGGACAGTGGACTGAGCCTGAGATTAAATTCAAAAATCAGTTTAGTTATGTCAAACTAATAAGCTTGAAATCAGTCTATATTTTACATTAAATTTAAAATATATAATCAGACTGATTGATGATAGCGAATGCCTCAATTCTAGTAACTAACATTTGGACATTTTTTTTTTGTTTAATTTTGTTTTTATATACAATCTTCAACATGTCTTCCTCAAAATTTTCAAATTGTCCTGCCTGCCATTTTGTATCCATGTGATATATTCATCTAAATTAATCTCACTAAAGAAAGTTTCCACTTCATATAGACCTTGTTCTTCTCTACCACCAAAATTACAGATTTTAAAATGCCTCAGGGACTTTTTTTTTAAATCCAGAACTACTCAGCATATTTATTTGACTGACCCCTAAGTTATTGTATATTTTCACATAAGAAGCAAAGTTCAACCTATTTGGGCCATTCTGAAAGCAGTCAGAGTACCTGGACTGAGCAGTCTAACAAGCACATATTTTCCATTCTGATTCACAAATAAGGAGAGTTAAGCTTATCTATGGGTGTGTTTAACGGAATTCAATAAATACTTTAAAGTATACTTGTGCCCACAGGTGGTATGGTAAATGTCAGATGTCATAAAATGAAAACAAGAGAGAACTCTAAATTTAAATAATTTCAGTGAAATTTGAGTATTAAGAAGTAATGATTTTTTAAAGTTTCAAAACAAAAGCATAAGAAACATTTACCAATGATTATCTAAATAATTTCATCTGGATAGAGAATGAATTTCATGGATAAGAAATATAAATAAGGCAAAACTATGGGGGTGGAAGCAAACAAGTGATCACCAGGGACTGGGAGTGGAAGGAAGAATTGACTACAAAGGACATGGGGCAATTTGGAGGTAATGGAACAGTTTTGAGGTATGCTGTGAAGCAAAATATGAAGCTCTATGTATTTTTTCAAAGCCCATAGAAGCATACCCCATAAATTATAAATTTTCATATATATAAATGAAAAAAACAGAAATACTGATGAGAGTTTCCTAAAATAGAAAACTTGATGTTCTTTGTCAGTATCAGATACTACCACAGGGTGTCAAGTTGTTAATTCTATTTTTTGTGATTTGTCCATATTTTTACATATGGTCTCAGGATAAAACACCTTAATTTACAGTGAAGATAGAAAGGCCTCAATATGCATGTGAGTCTGACAAAACAACAACAACTACAATAATAACAACAAATATAAATCAACTCTCTTTAATCACTTTTCATGCACTATATTAAATTTTCTGAATATAGTACAGCAAACAATAAGACATTATAATAAGTAATCTAATAGTTGTTTATTTTCTTTTATAAAATGCCAAAGGTTAGCTCACCTTCATAATAAAATGTGATTAAATTTTTTATAAAAACAAAAAAATTTTCCCATCTCATGTATTTTTGGTTGGAGTATAAAATGCCACAACCATATTGGAAAATATTTTTAAAGTTCTTTAAGAGTTAAACAAATACCTCTCATATGATCCAGACATTTCAGCCCTAAAAGTTATCCAAGAAAAATAAAATTATACCTCTAATAAGACCTGTACACTAATATTTATAGTATCGTTATTTGCAATAAACAATAATCTCAATGTGCACTGATAGGTATATGAATAAGCAAATAGTAGACTGTTCCTGCAACAGAATATCACTCAAGAATTTAAAAAAGGTACTGATGCAGGCTTTTAATATGATAAATTCTAAAACCATTGAGCTGAGTGAATCTAGATGCAAAAGAATATATATTGTATGATTCTACTTATATGAAAGTCTAGAAAATGCAAACTAATCTACAGCAACAGAAAGCACAGAAACAGTTATCTAAGGACTGGTGGAGAATAGGGAAGTTGGTCTTAAAGTTGGAAGAAGTATGTTTGGAGAGAATAATGGAAATGTCCTAAATATCGACTTGAATAACAGCTAAAAACTATGAATATTTGTCAAAACTCATTGAACAGCATATCTAAAATGGGATCATCTTGTACATAAATTCCACCTGAGTAAATCTGACTTCAAAATTTTAAATTAGATTTTGCAACTAGATCTTTGATTCTAAATACCATTTTTCCAATAAAAGGAGTCAGAGCTCACGAGGAATGGGTTGATTTAAGGTCCTAGAACATCTTATAGGACCAGAAAATCAGAAAGTGCTAAACTGAAAGGAAGGAAGAAAAAAGCATAGAATCCATCTGAAAGAACTCTGAAAGAACTCACCACAATGATCAAAGTTTCAACTTAAACAACAAAATAAGACTTTTTTTTTTTAAGAAAGGAGCCCATACTGACATACACAAATAACAGACAAATAAAGGGAAGACAAGTGGCAACCCTTCCCTACAGAAGAATTCCAGTTAGTAAATATAGAAGGAATGAGGGAAATAGATATCCAAAAATGTAGCAAAGAATAATTATCACAAACTATAAACACTGATAAATGCTAAAATGAGCAGTCAAGAGTTTAGCCAGTAAAAAGATATCTGTAGGGTTCCAAAATATCTCTCCCACTATATTTAGTAATTTCAAAGAGAAAATTGAGAAGTTTATGGCATAGACTCTTGGTAGGCACCACTTTAGTCAAAAATGAAGTGTAGCATCACAAGCATGAAGATATTCTGACATCATATGCATTCTGGCATAATACAATGAGACAAGCACCTCACCTCCATAATATCCTAATAATATAAATTCAGTCTAGCTATGAGAAAACATCAAACAGCCCAAATAGAGAAACATTCTATAAAATAACAAGTATTTTTCAAAAGTGTCAAGGTCATGAAAGACAGAAAAAACTGAGGAGCTGTCATGGATTGGAATAGACTGATGAGATATGACAATTAAATTCAGTGTGAGATCCTGAACTGATCCTGATACAGAAAATGTTCATCATCATTATCCATCAGAGAAATTCAAATCAAAACCACATTGGGATACCACCTTACACTAGTCAGAATGGCAAAAATTAACAAGGCAAGAAACAATAAATGCTAGAGAGGATGTGGAGAAAGGGGAGCCCTCTTAACACTGTTGGTGGGAATGCAAATTGGTGCAGCCACTTTGGAAAACAGTGTCTAGTTTCCTCAAACAATTAAAAATAGAGCTACCCTATGACCTGGCAATTGCACTTCTGGGCATTTACCCCAAAGATACAGATGTAGTGAAAAGAAGGGCCATATGTACCCCAATGTTCATAGCAGCAGTGTCCACAAGAGTCAAACTATGGACAGAGCCTACATGCCCTTCAACAGACAAATGGATAAAGAAGATGTGGTCCATATATACAATGGAATATTACTCAGCCATCAGAAAGGATGAATACACAACTTTTTTATCAACATGGACGGGACTAGAAGAGATTATGCTGAGTGAAATAAGTCAAGCAGAGAGAGTCAATTATCATATGGTTTCACTTACTTATGGAACATAAGGAATAACATGGAGGACATTAGGAGAAGGAAAGGAAAAGTGAAGGGGGGAAAACTGGAGGGGGAGATAAACCAAAAGACTATGGACTCCAAAAAACAAACTGAGGGTTTTATAGGGGAGGGAGGGAGGGGGATGGGTGAGCCTGGTTGTGAGTATTAAGGAGGGCAGGTATTGCATGGAGCACTGAGTTTTATACATGAACAGTGAATCTTGGAACATCAAAACTAATGATGTACTGTATGATGATGACTAGCATAACATATTAAAAAAAAAAAGAAAAAAGGGATATTAGTAGAAAGATGAGTAAAATCTGAATAACTTCTATGCTTTAGTTAATAATAGTATGCCAGGGTTAATTTCCTAGTTTTGACAAATTTTCTATGGTTAAAATAAGATGTTAATATGTGGTCAAGGTGGGTGAAAGTATATGAGAATTCTATTATTTTTGCAACTTTTCTGAAAGACTAAAATTACCCCAACATATTTATTGTTAAAAAGTTTCAAATATTACTGGTGATATTTCATGTTTCCAAAAATATAGAGAAAATTATATCCTTAGTAAATATTCAGTGAATTGGCTTTTCATGTTTGAATAAATTAATCAATCAAAATTATATACTGAATTCTTACTCCATGCTAGAGAGAGAGAAAATTTCCCATGGAATGGAAGTAAAACATCCTAATTTAAAATAATATTCTACCATAGTCCATTCATTCAAAAGTTATCTAGCATCTACTATTTAAGAAAAAATGTATAATATGTGAAAATATGCACAGAAAGCTAATTTAAAATACCAGAAAGTAAAATAGGAATTGATAGGTCTCAGGGGCCCTGGGTGGCTCAGTTTGTTAAGAGTCTGCTGTTGGCTCAGGTCATGATCCCAGGGTCCTAGGATGGAGTCACACATTGGGTTCCCTGCTCCACAGGGAGTCTGCTTCTCTCTCTGCCCCTCCCCTTATTCATTCTCTCAATTGCTTGCTCTCTCTCACATAAATAAATTCTTAAAAAAAAAAAAAAAAGAGGAATTGATATATCTCATGGATATCATTCAAAACTGCCATAATTTTTTTTTCCTTGGGGCACTTGGGTAACTCAGTTGGTTAAGTGCTCAACTCTTGATTTTAACTCAGGTCATGATCTGAGAGTCAAGAAATCAAGCCCTGAGTGTCAAGTGTCAGGCTTGGCACTTGGCATGGAGCCTGCTTAAAATTATCTCTTTTCCTCTGCCCCTACCCCTGCTCCCTCACCCACTAAAAATTTAAAAAAAAAATTGTTAATTTTTTTTTTGCTGCTTTAAATAAAATGACTCTAAAATACGTGTAAAATTGTGTTATCAAAAATTATTGTTTTACTCTATGTAAATGTCTGGCCACACACACGGTAATAATACACAATCATTGTTTTCACCAATTTATATTACTTGAGAGTTTTCACTTGCTAGGAATTCATTTAGAAATTCCTTGACATTGTATCTTGCTTTAGTTAGAAAACATCAAGTCAGTGACAACAAAAATAACTACCATATAGAAGAAAAAAGTAGGACAAAACTTGTGTATTATTAGCTTTTCTTTAATCAATAAACTTTTTTTTTAATTTTTTTTAAATGATTTTATTTATTTATTTGCCAGAGAGAGAGATCGAGCACAGGCAGACAAGAGAGGCAGGCAGAGGCAGAGGGAGAAGCAGGCTCCCCGCCGAGCAAGGAGCGCGATGCAGGACTCGATCCCAGGACGCCAGGACCACGACCTGAGCCAAAGGCAGCCGCCTAACCAACTGAGCCACCCAGGCGTCCCTTTAATCAATAAACTTAAAAGCACACAGAAATTTGATTGCTTCTTTTAAGTGGTTTTTCAGTTGTTTTTTAAATTTTGTCTAAGTGTAAAATCCTGTATGAAGTACATAGGTGGGTTTTATTTTTCAACCCAATCTGTCAGTTTCTGCCTTTTCAACAGAGGATTTCAGAACATTTGTATTTAATGATATAATTAACAAATTTCCTTCAAATAATAAACATTTTATAATTTCTTTATTTTTCCATCTTTTTGTATTTTCCTTATAACTACTTTTTGAATGTCAAGTTCCTTGCCAATGAAGCATAAGGAAACGAAGAGCCATTTTACATCAAGTGCATCAGATACTGTGACGTCTCACATTAAGCAGCCTAGAACTTCACCCCTTAATTTATCTGAGAACAAAAGCATCCTCCTTTCAGTGTCCTATTACATTGCTTGTTCTATTATTAAACTAAAGAAATAACAGTGGATGTTAATTTATGTATCCCAGGAAAGGTTGGGTTTGCTTGTGGTTTTGAGCAAAGGAAAAAAAGGCACAGCTTATATAATATAGTTATCCACTTACATATCTCTGAAGTTTCAATCCATAACATTGAAGCCAGGTATCAAGGGACTTGGCAATTCTGCCACTCTTGGCAGTGGGCAATAACTTGGAACTACTGATCTCTCTCCATCCAGCCACTTCTGGGTTTAGTGCATTATGTGCTGCAGATGACTTCACAAAAGCCTATTTTAGGAACTCCTTTCTGAAATTTCAAAGACTGTCAAACTTCTTTGAAATTATAATTTTTTGTTTGTGTGTTTTAGCAGTCAAATTTGACTGGGAAAAAAAAATCCCAGTTCCCTGTGAAGATAAAGTCCCTTCAACAACATCTGGCTTTTCTGAGTTGGTAAAGAAAAAAGATTCCTACTTCATTATTTCTTCATTTCATGCTTTGGTACCAAAAACTCTACCAATATTCCTGAAAGAAATTTATCCACTGCTTTGAAAGGATTCAACTTTATCAGAAGCAGGGCCTACACAAAATCATCTTTTTAGGTTTTGTCTAGAAATTGTAATATGAAGTTTTTCCTCACCACACAGAACTGTATCATTAAACTTTGATCAGAAACCTTACTGTAAAGAGAGAAAGGAGAGTCTGCTCAAAACAACAGACAGGAACTGATTTAAAGGCTCATTTTCTTAATAGTTATTTTATAAGATCTTCATTGTAAGGTAAATCATTAAATCACATCTCATTAGAGACATTGAAAAATCATGAAGTTTTTGGCACATTGCTCCATTGTGTTAGTTAGATACTAGAAGTAGACAGTTATGTGAACTTCCCCAAGCTTAAAAAAGAGTTTCTGGCTAGCTGATATACAGAATGACAAAGCTGTGTCTATTTATCCCCAAGTACAAATCTATAGAACTTGTAAATGCTGAAGAAATTTTGTATCTGTCCAGACAAAATTAAACTTGAAATGCAGATTTATGACCATTTACTTATTGCTCTAGATAAGACACCTCAGTGAGAGAAGACTTTCCAAACATGAGGTCACTAGCTTACAAAGAAAATTGTTCAACAGGAAGTCAGGGCTAAGAGTTAAAGTCCAATGTTCTTTAACACAAGCCTTTCTTCATCTAGTAAAATTAGCAATGTGACATTTGGGAATGATTTGTTTTCCTATGTGTGTAAAATTTTACATTGATAGTTGCTATGATCGAAATGCAAAGCTAAAATTTGTCTGATTTCAAAAAACATTAAGAGATTGGTCAATACTTTTCACCTATATTTCACTGTCCCCCATCCACCAGTGTCTCAGCCTTCCCTTGTGCCTTTGAGGAATGTGAGCTTCCTAATCTTACCTAATAATTAATTTGCAGTGATAATACAGGCTAAGTACTGCCAAGCCCTGATTTATTTACTTTGAAACAATATAGTAGCCAGTTGGAGAAACAATAGGACTATAGTAATCTGGAAATTCTCAAATCTAATTTGAATTTGCATATTTCCATGATTAAAAACAAACAAGAAAACCTTTATTTTCTCTTTTGACTTAGATATGCCCCAGCAGTAAAGCCATATTTCAATCATTTCTTTCTCTTCATTTGTTATTTCCTTAGAGTGGTACATCTTCCTTGCCACCCATCTTCCCCATGTTGTCTTCTGCTGTGAAAGGCTACATAAACAAATGATATTTTAAATCTATATCCTTGTCACCATAAAGAAAGGAAGCAGTCTTCTGTTTAACACCTGCATCATCCCTAATAATAGTAACCTTAAAGCTACTTGATTTTCTTCCCTAAAGCTCTTAGATTTTCTTCCAAGTGTGTAACAGCATATTTCGTTAAAACATAATATTCAAGTTTAAAAGTTATCTAAATTAAAGATAAATAAAAAGTATGCTTTGAGATATTTTATCGAAAAGGCATCAATTAGTGTTAAACTGAGCTACCCATTTTCTTCACTGTTTTATACTTTTTAGTCTGTTATTTTGTGCAAACAGTCCATCTACCTTTTTTGGACATATTATATGAACCTTACATGCAATATATTATGCTGCCCAGCTATACTCCTCATCATTTCACCAACCCAAAATTTCAAATACTTTTTGTGCTAAATAAAAGCATCTTTATTATAGTCATTTACTTTTGAGCAGAATTAAAGCTTAGGTTTGGGCCTATTTTCACAGTTTGAATTTCATTTTATTTAAGAAATTGCAATTGCATTTTGCTTGAAAGATGGAGAAAAAAATTAATCCTTTATAAAAATTCTTTTTACATCCTACCTATATAAAATATTTTATGGCTTTTAAGAAAACTTTCTATCAAATTTTTTAATGTTACATTTACCATGACAGATATGTTACTGTTTTTAAAATTGAAATAAGTATCTTATTCCTCTTAGATAATGTTGACCTGCTGCCATGGTGTACTTCAAAAATAATTTCATGTGCATTATTTCATTTGATATTGATAAAAACTTTCAACGGAATGGACCAACCTTCACTGGCCAACCTTCCAGCTGCCTCCCCCAATTTACCAATTTTATAATTGATGACATAAAATCATCAAGAATAATGGGCTCTTTTATAGCTATATCATGACTAAAAGAGGATTTAAGACTAATGCTTATCCCTCTGGAACAGAATGTTCACTTCCCCACACCTCTTTTTTTATTGTGTGAGAGAAGGGAAGAAATGGAATTCATTATTCATCAATTGTCCCAGCATATTAAATATCTCTCCCGAGTAAATAATTTAATTATTTTTTTATATTTACTTAAAATTTTCCAATATTACAAGTGCAGAGACGAGAGGAGTCATCAGATCCATCTAACAATTTTATGTAACTCCTAAAGTATTTCATACATGAAACAAAATCAAAACCATCGACTTTCTTTTTACTCTCCCTAAAGATAAAAACTGTTTTACATATAAATTATCAAAATTCGATCAAAATCTTTATTTCCCCAGTCTACATATTAGAGTCAGTTGAGATGTTTCAGCCAGAAACATGCCATCATCTAGACAATTTATCTGATTTAAAGCATGTTATTGATTCTTAACTGTACAAAACCATTGGAGACCAACCCAGATCATTCTAAAAAGGTCTCTAAATTTCTGTTTTCAAGTTATATTCACATTTTGCTTTTTTGATATTTAACAATATTTTGCATCAATATGCAGCTCATTCTCAGAGATCATTTGGTTAAGTGTTAGAGAAGAATCATTGTTTTATTGGTTTGCTTAGTTTTGGAGGTGGGATGGATAGTCAGAAGACCTTTACCTTTCTTCGTTACATTCTCTCAGAAAGGCCCACCAGAGGTTAGCAAACTTTTTCTGTAAAGGTCACTAATAAATATTTTAGGCTTTGAGGGTGGGAAGGGAAAATAAAAAACATTGCATAGTTACCTATGTGACCATTTAAATGTAACCATTTACAAATGTAAACACCATTCTTAGCTGTCAGGTACAAAAGTCCACTGGGGAGCCCTCTCTTTGCAGGCTGTCAATGCAGGATTGTTTCAACCAGCCCACAAGACTCAAACACAGGAATTCAGGCTACTAGTACATATCCTGAGGTCTTCCAAGGAATCTCTAATCCAGCAGTGGCAGTAATAAGAAGCAGGTCTGAATCAGAGGGGCTGTCTGCACAACACCTGATGGGCCTGGGTGCAGAAAAAGTACCCATACCATTCTCCAGAGCACCCTCTGCTCCTAAACATTCCCTCCAAAGAAATCACTTCTGGCCTCTTCAATACAGGCTGCACAGAGGATTATGGTGATTCGGGATCCACCTTGTTATCTTTTGCTGAATTATCTTTTACTAAATTCCAGGAAGATCCATGATCTTTGGGACTTTGTGTCCCCTTCTTCAAGACAGAGGGCAAGAATATCTTCATTTGCAAGAGAATAGTTCCATCTTGAAAGGCAGGAGCTGAGGGTTATCACTACAGTTATACTAAAATTCAGCTATCTATAGGAGGATATATATGGATGCTTAGTACCCAGTATTTGACCATACTATTCATTAACCCATCATCTGTCAGCCCTAAAGCCACCAATCTAGATTATGATCTGCTAGGCTGGGAATGGGACTCTGACAATTATATTTCTCTTTGGACTGCTAGCTTTCAGTCAGGTTCCAACAGTGGAGGGCACCAGAGGGAAATGTGAAGGCAATAGCAACACCTGACTTCATCCTCCAGCTTCTTGCAGACTCAGAATCAGCCTAATTGGATATCCTCCAACAGAGCAGCAGGGGCAACGCCCTTCCTCAGAAGGTCTGAATTTCAGCTTCTTTGGACCCTTCCCCCAAGACTCCAGTTTCTGAGCAATCCAATAGGTTCTCTGGGATGACAACTGCTTCCTGCTCTTCTTACCCCAAAGTTCCCTCCTGACTCTTTCAGAACCTCTATATCTATGTTCCCATAGCTCTATCAAAGTCTTTTGTTAAAATGTCCAGTATGCTTTTAATTTTCCTGTCAGGATCCTAGCTAATGCAAAGGAGAGGATAGATTTCAAATTCAGGTTAAAATTGATTTTTTAAATTGATCTTTTATTGTTTTGACAAATTGTTAAATTGAGGTTGGAAAGAGATCATTAATGGAAGAGATCAAAATAGGAGATTTTTTGGAAGAGCAGAAGGCAAAGACTAATAATCATAATTTCAAAAACGGGAGCTACACTATTGAGTGTCTACTAATAGCCAATATTGTACTAAGAGCTTATGTTTATTAAATCCTCACAAAAGCACTGCAAGGCAGAATCACTATCTCCACATCACAGGTAAGGAAACAGGATCAGAAAGTTAAATGATTTGCACAAAATCACAAAGCAAGGAAGTGGCAGAGTCAATACTGAAATCCTGTTCTATCTGATTCCAAATTATGTCATTCTACCTCCCGAGGAAGGCACCATTAGAAGGACAGTCTGAAAGCCTGTGAGTGTTCCTAGTAAATGAAGTCACATAGCTAAGTAGGGATGAAAGGACAACAAGATATTGATTAAAGGCTTGCTTCTTTGGCAGTAAATATATGTACAATAAGTTTGGAGAAAGCAAAAAATGTACCATTTGCATTGTGAGAATAGAAATCTGAAAATGCAAGGAACACACTTAAGATCAAAGGCACATGCCCCTATTGGAGACACTTATTTGAGTCAACTTAAAGAAGTATTTTTTATTTTAATACTGACTACCTGAGGCGAACTTGCTTTAAATTCATGTTGTTACAAAAGACTGCAGAGTAGAAAAAAAGTAATTTTTAAGGGATTCCTTCCAATTATTTAGATGCTAGATTCTCTGCAGTTGGTCAAAAAAAAGTTTGATTAATTAAATGTGAGGGATATAATTCCAAATCCGAGATCAAGGACTTGGAAGAGAAGGGCAGAATTTGGGCATTAGTTGTGTTGGCAATAGTAGGAGAGCCAGCTTAGACATAGGTTGAGAACAATAATGGCTGTGGAAAAGCTTGCAGGACCACTGGAAAGAAATGGATCAGGGCATTTTCCATAATAGAATTGAATGGCAGCATTTGTGACATTTAAACATTTGGCTATTTCACTGGCTGGTATGAATCACAAGATATGATACATATAAATCATTTTAGAGTCTAGATTAAGTCTATTCTTCTACCGTACACCCTACATTTTGGCATCCTTTGGCCTCTCCCCTAAGAATCCAATGTGCCATGGCTTACCTTTAAGCCCTCTGAAAAGAATGCTGTAACCAAACCCTCCATCTGACAAACTTTTACTCATCTTCAATGTCAAATCAGATTTTATCTATTCGATAAAACTGTCTTAGATACTGTCAGGAAAAGTTCATCGCTTCTCTGTGATTCCCTACTGCTTTGTCAAAATCCCCTTAATTATATGTATAATGTTGTACCTACTTAATTCCTATTTTCCATTCAACTCTCCAGCTATGAATAGGACATTTGTCCTCTTCATTTTCTATACCCATCTAAAATGGTGTCTTACAAAAGATAGTTACAAAATGAGCTAGAATTCTTGCCTCACCAATAAATATTTATTGAACAAAAGAATGAGTTAATAATTAAATACACAAATGTCAGTTGGTTATCTATTACAAAGTACAAACTATTCCGTCAATTACATTTAAAGTCAAATACACAAGGAAATGAATAATCACAAAAACCCAGAAACAATGACTCTAAATGCCATAGTTTTATAATTTTAAAATATAAGCAATTAAAGCAGTGCCATACATTAATGATTTCTAGTAAATTAAGCAACTTGGGCATTCAACTATGCTGTTTAATTACCTGTGTCCTTAAGTGTTACCAATTATGTCTCCCCTTTATATGAAAAAATGTGGCTGTAAGTCAATAAAGCATCACTCCTCTGGACAAGGAAAGTGAGTAGTTAATTAGTGAAGGAGATCAAACTGTTTCTTTTGGGATAAGAAAAGTGGCATTCAACAATACCTAGAGCATGGGCTGAGAAATAAGTAATTTTAGGTAAGAGGTTCTTGAACTAGTGACTTCTACCAATTAACACCAAAAATTTAGGCTGACGTATATTTTGGCAGGACATGGACAGTGCAAGAAACTGAAAAATCCTCACCTAGATACAGTTTAGTTGTAGGACTTTCACTACAACTGAATTTCCTTTCTCCCAAGTTTTCAACAATACTATAATTTTGATCAAATAGGAATATGGGTGTTCTGATTACTCCAGGTGACTAATATACCTAAACCATGAACTTTGTTCACTGGTGCTTACTCAGTTAATCCTTCTTCAATTTTGAGTTCTTTGGTCCTCTTCACTAGTCTTGCAAGATTTTCTCCCTTTCTTAAAGTTCAAATTGTACAGTTGATCAAAGAAAGGAGGCATAAAAAATAACCTTTTTTTGTTAATGATTATAAGTTTTATACTATCAATCCTTTCTTCCTTGTCATCCTCCTGTATCTGAAATCTTTTGGTTTCTGACGTGGCAGCTGAGACAAATATACTCTTCTCATGATAATGATGTATCATTATCATGAACAGATAAATATTCCTGAAAACTAGTTATTTCCTGATGCTTGGCTAGAACTTTGAGATTCTCAGATAGAATTAAACTTTCTGCCCCTCATCCTTGCAAATGATTCATCTGGCCATCGAGCTTTTGTTGAGCATCTAAAAAGTTGAAGAGACAGTCCCTCCCAGAAAGGACCACCATGGTACCACATGAGCGGGCATAAAGGAGCAGAAAGCACCAAATAGGGGCTGAAGACAAGAAAGTTGTAGAATTATATAACCTCTCAAAGAATGTTTGTTTCCTCATCTCAAAATAAGAATATTTAGGTAAATTTTATAGAATATGTTGTGAGAGTTAAATATGATAATTTTTGTAAAACATTTGGTTTGGCAGAGATTACAATTTATCATAGCATTCCATTTTCTCGTGGGCAAACTACATTCCCCAGACTTCTATGGAGTAAGCTGTGGCCACATGCCCACATTCTGGCCAAAAAATTTAACCAACATATTATGTATGATTTATGGAAAATATCCTTCCAAGGGCTACACTCATCTTTTCTTTTTCAATTCCTGTTGGCTTGAATGTATTAATCATATAGCTGAAGCAGACATCTTAATCATGAG
>RCUC01122218.1:0-14814 GCA_003697995.1 Taxidea taxus jeffersonii | reverse complement strand
GCACTGTATTCATCAAAGCTATAAATAACCATCAATCTGAACTGATTGGTGAGAGCAAACCAATGTCATCCCCTCTTAAAGTCACCATACTAGCCAAGAGCAAACGAACCTACAATTTTCATCAGCCTGTGATACCCGATGGCAGGTATCGCACACTATCTCTTTGGCTTGTTTAAATAGTGGAAATAACTTGTGTATTGTCATTATTTCTTTAGTGGATGCTATGTATCTGTGGAACATAGGTTTTAGATAAAACACTCATGTAAGCCTGCAAATATAAAGTGTGTCTTATGTGTCATATATGTATATCATACAAATATAAAGTGTGTCTTATGTATCATATATGTATATCATACATCATATATCATGTATATCATCATATAAATCACATATGTATATAATCATACATATGTACATAGGACATTGTATCTTTAGAAAAAATATATATCATATGTATATGATATATATAATACAGTGCTTGTAAATAAGCACATTCACTGGTCTTGGGGGTTAGGATGTGGATCTAACTTTTTGGGACCATCGTTTAACTCACTATATATACAGGGGAAAGTTGGATTGGAAAGGAGAGCTCTCATGCTGCATTATCTGTTAAGCATCTAGGATTATTATGTTAATATAAAAGACCCCATAAATGGAAGTCCTTGCTATCCAGTGAGAGTGTACTCATTTTTTATTGGTGTATGATTATACAACTGAATGATGAGTTCCATTGGGAGAATGCATGTATCATACATCTGTATCCTATAGGAATGATTGGATGGCCTATTGTGTTCATATGTTTTATCTCTTGATCTTTCAAAAACCACTGGGAAATGTTACCCTTGCAGATAAATCATTCTTACTGAGGTGAAGATTATGAAAAGGAAAGAGCTAGGGATACCAAAGAGACTTCAATATTTATTTATGAGGATCCTGAAAACAGGAGGCTCCAGAGAGCAGACGACATAACATGTCCATGAGAACAAAGAGGCTAATCTACTGAAGAAGTAGGGATCTCCTGTTAGAGTCTCCTGAAGGAATATCTTTCTGTTACCTGAATTTGAGTGAAGGACTCTTTCATGATCTCTCAAGTGCTCGTTCTAAAAAGCACTTATGAGACACCTACTAATGACAGATATAGACATGAACCAATGAATGAAATAGTCTCTGCCTCTTGGGAACATAAATCCTGGAGGAGGGCAGAGCTGAAATGGGTGCTGGGGCCTGAGGGAGAAATAGATATATTCACTACATTGAAATCTTATATTTTAATTTTATCAAAAAAAATTAAAAATGTAGAAGACAAAGATCAAGATCCAAAGACTACAAAAAATTTAAAAATACTATATTCAAAAATCTTGAAGTACCCTTAAACCAACACAGAGTAGAAAATCAATTATACTGGTCCTCCAGGTTTGGTAAGCCTGAATTAATTTTAAAGCATCTTTCTTAGGCAGATAAAAGGACTGGTGTTTACTGACAAGTAAATCAAAAGCATTTACAGTTACTGGTTTGTTAATTTCAGCTGACATTAGAGTGCTTCTATCATTTATATTGGACTATTTTGATGAAAGACTCTCAACACACAGGGAAACTGAAATAAAAGTTTCTCTAAAGTGAATTTTTTAGGATGTGAAACAAACTTTATCACTTCATTAGCCATCTTAAAATTTTGAAAATATTTATACATAGATCTGTGAGTTATTTTCAAGAGGTTATCTCACTAGATTTCTCCTTAAAATATAAGTAGCATTACTGAAGTAATGCTTTCCACCTGGGATAAAAAAACTTTTTAAGCTCTGCATTGGGGCACCTGGGTGGCTCAGTCAGTTAAATGTCTGCCTTTGGCTCAGGTGATGATCCAAGAGTCTTGGGATTGGGCTCTCTGCTCAAGCAGGGTGCCTGCTTCTCCCTCTCCTTCTGCTGCTCCCCCTGTTGTGTGCTTGCTCTCTCTCTTTCTTAAATAAATTAATAAAAAATCTTTAAAAATAAAAATAAAACTGCATTATTTTGGTCTGTTTTCATTTTAGGCAGAGTCAAACCTATATTCCTAGGAGAAATAGTTATTGGTAAGTTTTTGAAAAATAAATACATGCTAAAATTTTAGAAATTATGTGTTAAAAATAACCATAATCATGGTATAATGAATGTAATACCTTTCTTGAATTAGGAAATGTGGCATAAATGTGACCTTTGTCACATAATGGCTATGCGACCTTGTACAAATCACTTAATCCTACTTAAACATCATCTTCCTCTGCTAAAATTGGGTGAATTAACATAGAGCAGTTAGATAGATTAAAACATGCTACCATGTTTGAAGGTGGTAAGGAATCCAGTGGTGCCTGAATGGCTCAGTCAGTTGAGCATCTCTGCCTCTTGGTTTTGGCTGAAGTCATGATCTCATGGATTGTGAGATCAGATCCCACACTGGGCTCTGCACTAAGCAGGTAGTCCACTTGATGATTCTCTCCCTCTGCCTCTCCTTGCACTGGTATCCTCTCTCTAAAATAAATTAATAAATCTTTTAAAAAGAAAGTGGTAAATGATCCATACTGGAAAAGGTTAAAGTAGAACATATCAGTCACTATTATTTTTTAAAATATATATTTTTAAATTGAGGCATAATTAATATATGGTGTTATATTAGTTTCAGGTATTCAATATAACAATTCAACAGCTCTATATATTATTCAGTGCTCATCACTATAAGCGTACTCCTAATCCCCTTTATCTACTTTGCCCATACCCCCTCACTCCCCCTCTGGCAACCATCAATTTGTTCTGTCTTTAGAGTCCACTGTTTTGTCTTTTTTTTTCTTAGTTTGTTTTGTTTCTTAAATTCCACATATGAGTAAAATCATATGGTATTTCTCTTTCTCTTAGTTCACTTAAAGTAATAGCCTCTAAGTGCATCCATATTGCAAACAGCAAGATCTTATTTTTTTATGGCTAATATTTCAGTGTGCATGTGTAGGGGGTATGTGTCTATTTATATGTATATATGATTCCATTTTGGAAGCTTACATGCTTCTAGGAAATTATCCACTTCTTCTAGGTTGTTCAATTTGTTGGCATATACTTTTTAATAATACTCTCTTACAACCCTTTGTATTTCTGTGATGTCAGTAGTTATTTCTCCTCCTTCATTTCTGATTTCATTGATTTGAGTCTTCTCTCTTTTTTTCTTGATGAGTCTGGTGAAACATATATTGATTTTGTTGATCCTTCCAAAGAATGAGCTCCTGGTTTCATTGATTTGTTCTATTGTGGTTTTTGGTTTTGTTTTTTATTTCTTTTATTTCTGTTCTGAAACTTATTATTTCTTCCCTTCTATTGGCTTTGGGCTTTGTTTGTTCTTCTTTTTCTAGCTATTTTATGTTTAAGGTTAGGTTGTTTATTTGAGATGTTTTTTGTTTTTTGAGGTAAGCCTGTATTGCTATAAACTTCCCTCTTCAGACAGCTTTTGTTGCATACTAAAGACTATTGTGTTTTCATTTCCATTTGTCTCCATGTATGTTTTTAACTTCCTCTTTGGTTTCTTGACTGACCCATTCATTGTTTAGTAGCATGTTATTTGGCCTTAATTCATTTGTGTTCTTTGCAGATTTTTTTTTCATAATTGAATTCTAGTTTTATATTATGACTGGAAAAGATTCATGATATGATTTCAATCTTTTTTAATGTATTGAGGCTTATTTTATGGCATAAATTGTGATTGATTCTGGAAAATGTTCCATGTGTTCTTAAAAAACTGTGTATTCTATTTTTGGATGGACTGCTCTATACATATATATTAGGTCCATCTGGTCTAACATGTCATTAACTGTCTCTTTGTTGATTTTCTGTCTAGATGATTTATCCACTGATGTATGTGGGGTATTAAAATCTCCTATTATTGTATTATTGTCAATTTTTCCCTTTATGTCTATTATTAGTTGATTTGTGTATTTAAGTGATGCTATGTTGTGTGCATAGTTATGATTATTATATCCTCTTGATGGATTGTTTCCTTTATCATTATGTAGTACTCTTTCTTAAGAGTTATTTCTTTATTTGAGAGAGAAAGAGCATGCACATGAGTGGGGATAAGGGCAGAGGGAAAGAATTTCCAAGTAGACTCCCTGCTGAGCATGGACCTCCCTCCTCACCCTGCCCCCAGCCAATGTGGGACTTGATCTCACAATCCATGAGATCATGACCTGAGCTGAAACCAAGTGTCAGATGCTAACCAACTGAGCCACTCAATTGCCTCATTGTAGTATCCTTCTTACCTCTTGTTATAGTCTTTATTTTAAAATCTATTCTGTCCAGTGTAAATACTACTACCCCAGCTTTCTTTGTGCTTCCATTTTCATGATAAATATTCCTTTATCCCTTCACTTTCAATCTACGTGTGTCTTTAGGTCTGATGTGAGTTTCTTGTAGGAAGGATATGAATCTTGTTTTTTTAATCCATTTACTCACCCTATGTCTTTTGAGTAGAACATTAGTATACTTATATTTAAAGTAAATATTTATAGATATGTACTTATTGCCATTTTGTTACTTGTTTTACAGTTGTTTTTATATTTCTTCTTTGTTCCTTTCTTTTCTTGGCTTCTTCTCTTGTGATTTGATGGCTTTTTTTAGTGTTACGCTTGAATTGCTTTCACTGTTTTTTGTGCATTATAAATTTTTGATCTGTGGTTACTATTCAGTTCATACATCTTATGTGTATAGCAGTTTATATTGATGGTTGCTCAAGTTTGAACTCATTCTAAAGCACTAAATCTTTACTTTCCCACCAAGTTTTATGTATGATGTTGTGCTTTACATCCTTTTATTTTGTGAATCCTATGACTGATTTTTGTAGATATAATTGATTTTACTGCTTTTGTGCTTTAACCTCCATACTGGTTTTATAAGTGATTAGACTATGCTTTTTTTACACATTTGCTTTTATGTGTGAACTTTTTTCCTTTATAAGTTTCATATTCCTGGATGCCTGGGTGACTCTGTTGTTAAGTGTCTTCCTTCAGCTCAGGTCATGATCCCAGGGTGAGCCCTGTATTGGGCTCGATCCCAGGATCCTGGGATTGAGCCCTGTATTGGGCTCCCTATTCAGTGGGGAACATCCTTTTTCTTCTCTTCCCAGCTAGTGTTCTCTCTCACTATCTCTGTCTCTCTCTTAAATAAATAAAATCTTTAAAAAAATTTCTTACTCCTGCTTATAGTCTTTTCTTTTCATTCAAAGAATTCTCTTTAACATTTTTTATAAAGTTTAGTGTCCATGAACTCCTTTAACTCCTTTAACTTTTGTTTTATCTCTCCTTCTATTCTGAATGATAACTTTGCTAGGTAAAGTGTTCTTGGTTGCAGTTTTATGTTTATTTTTGTTTGTTTGTTTTGTTTTTTTCCTTTTAGCCTGAATATATTATGTTACTCCCTCTGGCCTGCAAAATCTCTGACAAAAAATTATCTGATACCTTTATGGAGTTGCCCTTTTATATAACTGTTTTCCTTATTGCTTTTAAAATTCTCCCTTTATCACTCCCTTTTGACATTTTAATTATTATGTGTCTTGGTGTAAACTTCCTTAGGTTAATTTCATTGGGTGCTCTCTGTGTTTCCTGGATTTGGATGTCTATTTCCTTCCCCTGATTAGGGAAGTTTTCAGCCATTTTATTTGAAATAAATTTTCTGTCCCCTTCTTACCCTCTTCTCCTTTTGGGATTCCTATAATGTGTATATTATTACACTTGATGAAGTCATTGAGTTACCTTAATCTATTTTCATTTCATAATATTCTCTTTTAGCTGTTCAGCTTGGTTCCTTTCCATTACCATGTCTTCCAGATCACTGATCTGTTGTTCTCTGTTCTTTAATCTGCAATTTATTCTCTCTAGTGCATTTTTTAATGTTGGTCATTGAGTTCTTCATCTCTGACTGGCTCTTTTTTATATTTTCTCTCTCTCTCTTTTCTCAAGTCCAATGAGTATCTTTATAACCACTACTTTGAATCCTTTAGCAGGCATATTGCTTATCTCTGCTCTTTTGTTTAGCTCTTTTGTTGCAGTTTTGTCCTGTTCTTTCATTTGGTACACATTCCTCTGTTTCCTTTTTTTTTTTTTTTTTGGTCTAAATTTCTGTGTTTATTTCTATGTATCAGGAAAGCCAGCTACATCTCCTGATTTTGAAAGTCATGGCCTTATGAAGAAGAGATCCTGTGGTGTCCTGTAGCACAGTTCACCCTGTTCATCAGAACCAGGAACTCCAGGGTGTCTCCTATATGGATTATGTGCACCCTACTGTGTGGTTAAGCTGTATTTGCTATCAATCTATTTGGCTGCAATGACCCATTTTGCCTATTCATCATCAGTCACTATTATTAATAAAAAGAAATACTAAGTAATTCCAGGTGTTCATTAACTATTCTGAACACCTATGACTGCCAATGACAATCTTTATTTTGTCTGGCCGTCCTTATAATTTAAGAGTTAGTTTGATGATTTTAGATAGTTTGGCTAATAGATAAAGAATGCTGGCTTGGAAGCAGATGCTGGAGTCCAAATTCTAGTTGTTCTGTCTTTCCAGCTGTGAGACCTCGTATAGATTATTTGGTGTTTCTATGCCATAGTGTCCTCATCTACAGAATGGGGATGTTCATGACAACCCAAGTTCCTAGAAGCTTATTGGGCATATAGTGCTTGCTCCATTATCGATGTCATTATAGAGTTTAACTGGAAGCCTTCTAACAGCCACAAAGTCACAGCTGGTCACATTTCAGCCTCCCACAAAAGCCCCATGAAACACCCTCTGGTCTTCTGCGTTCCTGCTCTGCCCAGGTATGCTACCAGTGTCATGCATGGACACAGAAAGAGACCAGGTGCAACTGAGAGAGAAGACTAAGAAAGAGAAAATTGTGGAAATGCAATAAAATGCTATTTCATCACAACAGAGTAGACTTTTAGAAGGCAGAGTGCTGAGCCACAACTCAAGGCCTGGCCTCTTACGCTGCATCTTATCACTAAATATCTGTATGGCTTTAAGATGTCACAATTTCTCTGCAGTTGTTTTTACTCATCTGTATATTTGAAATTATTATAATTACATTGAGTCACTGTGTAAAACTTTACTATTTACAAGGGAGAAGGGCAAAATAACATAACTGTGAAAACATAGAGTTTTGGAATCAAGCAGATAAGGATCAAATCCCAGGTCTGCCATTCTTACCCATGTAATCTCTGCAATTCACTTAACTTCTCTATGCCCCAGTGTCTTAATTAGAAGAATAGCAATTAAGAAATATTCCTCATAGGGAGCACCTGGGTGGCTCAGTTATTAAGCATCGACCTTCGGCTCAGATCATGATCCTAGGGTCCCGGGATCAAGTCCCACATTGGGCTCCCTACTCGTTGGGAAGCCTGTTTCTCCCTCTCCCACTCCCTCTGCTTGTGTTTCTGCTCTTGCTATCTTTCTGTCATATAAATAAATAAGATCTTTAAAGAAAAGAGAAATGTTTCTCATAGAATTATTAACAATTTAACTAAAAATGTACAAACACATATACATGGTTCCAGAATCTCGCAGCAGAAAGTTTGGCAGTAGCTTTAAAAACAACTCATATGTTCTCTCTGTTGTATGTGATTCATGGCATTTGTACAGAATCCCACCATAACTAGAAACAATATTAACTGACAGAACTAAAAGCAAAATAAGACAATACTGGTGAAAATGTATTATTAAATAATGCTATAAAAATGGAATATGTACTAAGGTATTAACTATGGTTGTCAAAATGAGATAAAATAGGACACTATTTTTTATTTATCCTTTCCTATATTTTATTATTTTTCTACAAATATTACATTTTCAATATTTGATCAAGTGACATGTGCAATAAAAATAACCGGAGTTACAATAGCCTGTCTTGCAGTGCTCTTTGAAGTAGAGCAAACCTGCTGTTCCTGCCTTCTATCTGGTAGTTGCAATAGGAGGTATTGCTTCTCAAAAGCCTAGGATTGTATGGTAGGTTTTTTTTGAAAATGAAAATAATAATCATGATTCATCTTCTTCCACAATAAAAGAGAAAACAAATTATTAGACTTCTCTAGTAATGTGAATAAAAATCATTGCCTTGAGTCTGGTCAGTAGCGACAGCACCCTTGCAACTGTTCCTGGGGTAGTCTTTTTCCTCTGCAATCCATCTTTCACATACAGCCCCCAGCACACATGAGATAACTGTTTTCCTGTGAACTTGAAAATGATTACCCAAAGCATAAAGAGGGTAATTTTTTGCCCTTTTTTTCAGAAGTAATATGGTCTCAAGTATGATTTTCAGCTTATTATCCTATTATATCTTCTTTTACTGTTGTATTTTATTTTCTTGGTATATTGAAGTACCATCTCCAATGCTTTGGTCATTTTCCCCCCAGTCTGGTTATGCATTTCTATTCCCCTATTATTTGCTTTTGAAAACCTTTTCAATATCTCAGATTAATCTAACTTACCACCAAAGAGTAGATTTTAAACTAACTGGTCAGATTTCAGGATGCCCACTGAATAATGGGTCACATTAACAGAGTGAGGTCATCCAAATGCATGTGGCTCTCTCTTCTCTCCACTCCCCAAGGAAACCTGTCCACCTTGCCTTCCTGGCTGCCTTTTACTAGTACTCTAGTGCTCAGGAATATGCATCGCTCTGAGCTCTGCAGCCAGCTAGTAGTTAGATTTGGACATTGAGATACAAAGTTTTGCTTAGGAACCTTGAGTCTAATTCACACACTTCAATCCAGCTTTCCCAGAGAGTTTCACTGGCAGTTATAGGCACTATTCCAACTAAAAGTAACATGGAACTTTGATTTCTCATTTGCCATTGTTCACTGAGTATATAATTGCCTCTGAAGCCTCAAGGGAAGTAGATGATTTCTAAGACATGGTTCTAGCAGTCTTGGGTTGCTCTGGCCAAATACTATTAATAGCAACCTAAAACTCCTCTTACATTTAACAGATTAGCAAAGCTGGCACTTTGTTCTTGCACATCTACTTCCTCCTTCAGTGTGGCTGGTATGTGAGGTAAACTGGTTCATCATCATCATCATCATCATCATCTTTTTTTTTTTTTAAACCTACCACTAACATATAGCTGAATGGCTAGACAGACCTGCTTTCCCTATTTCCTCTGATTTTGTGTTTGAGTTTTCTCTTCACTCTGAATCTTATGTTTCCTTTGAAAGAGGGTCCTCCTCCGCCCATCCCCATCAGTGCACACATGTACACATGCATGCACACACACTAGTTCATAACTTTGACTTCTTTCCTTTATGGCAATTATTACAACCTGCATTTTTCTCTTTTTGTTTGTCTATTTGCTTGATGTCTCACAAGGCTTCCCTGTTGGGTATATAAACGCCACAAGGGCTCACTTATATATCCATAGTCTGCAATGCAGTGCCTCTCAGGGATAAGGAGCACAATAATAATAAGTGCATTCTCACCTGATATCAGGTCCTCAGACTCCCATGGCAGGAACCCTCAGCTATTTCAATAATGGTAACTTTGGGGGAAAATAAGATTTTTCCTGCTGCTTGTCTTCATTTTTTGTCTAGGAGATGGTATACTTTGTTCTTTTTTTAAATTGTGGTAAAATATTTAAAATTACCATTTTAACCACTTTAAGTATAAAATTCAGTGGCATTAATTACATTCATAATGTTTTACAACCATCATCACTATCTCCAAGACCTTTTTCTCCCAAATGGAAACTCTTTATCCATTCACCAATAACCTCCCATTCCTCCTTTTCCGGTCCCTACTTTCTGTCGATGCCAATATACCTATTCTAGATATTTTCATATAAGTTGAATAACACAATGTTTGACTTTTTGTGTTTAGTTTATTTTTCTTAGCATAATGTTTTCAAGTTTCACCCTCATTGTTGCATGGAATGGAAATTTTTAAATGGCTGAATAATATTCCATTGTAAGGATATACTGCCTTTTGCTCTCAGTGTGCACTTGTGTTGTTTACACCTGTTACTCTTGTAAAATAGTGCTTTTACAGATATTGGTGTATGATTATATTTTTGAGTCCCTGTTTTTGATACTTCTGGGGGTGCACCTAGAGGTAGAATTTTAAGGTAATGTGGTAGCTCTACAGTTAACTTTTTTGGTACCACCAGCCTGTTTTTCAGCAGCTGCACCATGTTACATTCGGGTGAGTGTAGTTGAGATTGGCTTTTTCCTCTACCTAAGCTTATAAGCCATGAATGTAT
Source organism: Taxidea taxus jeffersonii (assembly GCA_003697995.1). Classification (NCBI taxonomy): domain Eukaryota; kingdom Metazoa; phylum Chordata; class Mammalia; order Carnivora; family Mustelidae; genus Taxidea; species Taxidea taxus. The sequence goes on along the minus strand of RCUC01122218.1, from coordinate 4,559 downwards.
TAAACAAAATCTTGAAACAGTTTCTCATAGATATGTCTGAAATTGTCAAATAGACAAGAAGAAATATTTTCACCTATACCACTGAAATCTGAAACAGTTATAAGCAAAAACATGACAAACCAGCAGAGGTATTTAAGACCTATTTCAAGCAAGAATGCAACAGTTGAAACACCTATGCACATAAATATATAGCCACATAAGTGGGCTCAACACTTAAAGAAATAAGATGCAGAATATATTTTATTTCTATTTGAAATAAAAGTCCTAAAATTCCATGCAGCCTGAAATAAAAACAAACAAACAACTGGAATTCCTGATCTTTGCCCCTTTTGGTAGCTGGAGAATAAGGAGGGAAAGAAAAATTCAAAGCCTTTCTAATTCTTAAGGATTAAATCTTTTACTGAAATGAGCATATACCCTAAACTAATAGTAAACACCTCATGTCATATTTGGAACAAAATAGTTTCTTTATAAATAAGAACATATTTTTTCCCTAGCCAGTTCTTGATCTTTCCATGTGACTCACCTGCTCCCAAAGAAATTAAAAAGATTAAAATCCACCATATAGAGTTTAATAACGATAAAAAAATAGGACTGGTTCCCATTGTGTACACAGCTCAGCTCCAGGTACAGGGATAACTGGCTGGACTCTGGGGAGTCATAAGAAAAGAGATTCATTTTTAACAAGCCTTTCGCCTACACAACACTATAATTGCACTGCATGTGTGGGTGTCTGTATCTTTCTCTATTTATCTATCCTGTGTTCCCTGCTCATTTCCTACTGAAAAAAAAGTAATAATAAAATAAGCCAGGTGAAATTAAAACAAACAAATTAGAAAGCATTTAGATATTTTGGATTCAAAGGCAAAACTCCTCCTCCCTGTTGGAATACTTTAAATGTTTCTATCTGCAATATTGGCAGTGTGAGTAGTTCATTCATGTACCAATAGGACTTTAGCTCAGGTTATATACGATACTCAAAAAAGCACTGTTGTTCGCAGCCTTGTTTTTGAACCTGGCTCTAATTCTAATAAGCTGTGTGATGTTGAGAGAGACACGAAATCTCTCTAAGCTGTGTTTTTTTATTTGTAAACTGAAGAGGTTGAACTCGACTGTTGGTTTACACATCATGTTATCTCAGAAGTTAAAATTAGATGTGAGGGGTTGGGAAATTGGTAGGGCTCTGGGCTCCTTATCCTCACTTCAAACACAGTGCTTTTACCTTTATTTGTCTCATGCTTTTGGAGTCTGTGCACAATTCTGTTTGGGAGAAGAAAAAGTTCTCTTATTGGAGGTAGTGGGGGGGTACCTAGAAATATGAATCACTTAGTACCAATAAATTCTTTTTTTTTTTTTTTTTTTAGTACCAATAAATTCTTTACCCAAGTAAGAACTTTACCTATTTCCTTAATATAAACCAGTGAAAATGACAGCATCTCCCAGTTGGGGGTGCTGGTGAGCAATCTATAAGTAAGGGCTGTATGAGACTGTAAGTACTGGTGAGGTTCAGAGGATCCATATGACTTCATAAAGGGACCAAAATGAAGAGTAGTAGAGTGCTCAAAAGTCAAGATTGTGGGGAACAAGTCAAAATCCTACTGTTCAACAGTTTTTTTTCTGTGCATCAAGATGGTACATTAAATTATAAATTGACTTTGCTATAATTAAAACCATAATTGTTATTGACAATCTACTATCATCAAAAAAATCCATGTTTATTATTTTCATAAACAGTGTGACTCATACTAATGAACTTCTTTACTTCCTCCTATTTCATAAAAATAACTTCAGGATGGAAATCAAGATGCTGTGATTCTGGTCTTGGTTCCCTAAACTAACTCTACAATCAAAGGTTGGTCTGTGCCCTCTAAGCACGTGTCCTGTATTTCTGTACACTGTCACATTTTTGCCATAGTATAGTTATATAAGCATTATAAAACATTAAAAATAATAATAATGCAAAAGCAAATGTCTAAAATTTGGGTATCACAACTGTATAAGAAAAAGACTTGTAAGACCTCTCCATAAGAAAAAGCCTATAGAAACATACTTCATTGCTGTTTTATCTCTTTCTCTCTCTGTGTGTATATCTATATATTATATATATATCTCTATATATAGATATATATATCTCAGGTTAATCAGTCTACAATTGAGGATAATATATAAACTCTTGATGATATTCTTATCCAAGAATATGTTGGATTTATAATCTTTAGAGTTAGAAACATCCATGTTGGTCATTTTGTCCAATATCTTGCTTAACATGAAATCCTTTCCATACCATCTCTGACATATTGTAACTAAACTCAGCCCAGAGAATTCCAGCTATAAGGATATTATTATCAAACAGATCAACTTGTTTAACAAAAAACCCTAAACAAAAACAAAAAAACAAGCAAACGAAGAACACTTGATAAAATGTCCTTCCCTGGATGTGGATTTCACTGTCTTAAGGCACAGACTAAGCTTTACCCACTGACCGCATCATGCACATGCCAGTCCTTTAAATGTGTGATGGAGGCTGACACAATGCCAGGGTTGTCTACATGGGCACTGAACCCGGGAGTGTGACTTAGCAAGGCAACATGCTCAGTTTAATCCTCTGCTGTCATGGTTCTGATAGACTTAATAATTTTAGAACAATGATGCCACAGCTTGATTTTACAGTGGGCCTTTCAAATTATGTAGCCAGTTCTGTATGTTTTCTTAAATCCTATGTTCCCAAGCTTAATAATCCCTGGTCCCTCATTCACAGTGGCTTGCATTAAGGTCATTTGTCAATAACCATGTTAGAAGGTGGTACCCACAATTAAGCCCAGTGCCCTAGGTATGGGCTGATCAGCGAGGAAATCAGAGAAATAATTGTGTCCTGTGCTGATTATTCCTTGTGTCGCCATGTCCCCACCCACTCCATACCAAATCTCCAGACTTCTTTGTCTTGCTTGGTGCCCAATATGTTGACTCTTGAAGAGGTATCAGCTGTGATTCCTTCTTGCTTGGTTTCTTCCAGGAGGGGCTAGTGGGAGGCAATAGGAGTGGAAGGGTATAGAAGAGAGGGTTCAGGGTATTTCTTTCTCCCTCTTTCCCATCGCAGAGCTGCACCTCTGACAGAAGCTGCATCCTTCCCTGGCCCTTCCTCTGGTTGGCCCCTCTTCCACAACTCCATATCTCACTGGGCTAATAATACTATTTCTCTCCTTGTTCCATCAGTTGTAGTGGGTAATGCTGTTTTCCAGGGGTTGGTGGTCCCCTAGTGTTGACTACACTGTGAGGTTCTTTCATTAAAGTATCTTCTATTTTTTTTTAACATTTCATTTATTTTATTTGAGAAAGAGAGGGCACAAGAAGTGCTGGGTGGGGAGTAGAGGGAGAAGGAGAAGCAGACTCCACTGAGCAGGGAGCCCAGTGGAGGGCTCGATCTCAGGACCCCAAGGTCCTGCTGATCTGCCTGCTGCTCTGCCTACTTGGGATCTCTGTCAAATAAATAAAAATCTTTAAGATAAAATAAAATAAAAATAAACTTTTATGAAAAAGTGAATGTCAATGTTTTCCAGAAGATAGAATAATCAATAATTATACTATACAGAGCACTAGGTATGGCTACCAGAACTTCTGCTTGATAAAATAAAAAGTTCTTAATTTCTAATAATGTTGAGAGCAAAAGCAACTGAAGAGGAGATAAAGAAGGAGGAGGCAGAGGAGGAGGAGGAGAGCGGAAATATCAACAGCTACGCTCTGAAGCAGTTCTTCAAGCTGCCCTATAAAGCTTTTCTAAAATAACATATGGTTGTGGTTTTACGCATAAATCATAGAGCAATTCACTCCTTAAAGGGCCTCAATCTGGAACCCACCAAAATATAAGTCCCACAAGGGCTGCTCCATCTCTCTGTTTGTTCACTGTTGATCCTATTCCCAGAATGGCTCTTTGCACATGGTAGCTACTCAGCAAATAATTGTCAGTGAATAAGTGAATCTAACCCCTGTACTTTAAATACGCAAATTAATCAAAATTTAGCAATTATACTTCCAATATTTATATTTAATCAACAGTTAAATACTCATAATTCAACTGTTCACTTATTTAAACCATTTACACTAAAATGCTACAATCTATTGCTTTTCCATTTCTTGTAGCCTTTCTTCTGGCCTTTTTTTTTTTTTTAAGAGGCTAAAACTCTAAGGCATACCATGCTCATTCACGGTCAGCCTCATGATGTCATGCATAAAGAAAGCCCTCTTTCTTTCTCCATGGTTTGGAAGAATGGAGCTGAGTGCACCAGGACTGAGGATGTACCAAAAGGAAGCAAGTCAGCATAGGCCACAGACATGCAGGAAGCTTCGTCCTCCTATTGGCCTTCCCCCCAGTTCTGTTAGTGCTATTTGCACCCAGCCAAATACCCCAAGACTGAAAATTAAAGCCTTCAGAATTTTTGGCAGAAAGAATGTATTCTAGAAGTAAGACCTCAGTGTTAGACTGTTTTGACTGTGAGAAGGCATCATTATTTAGAGTGTGCAATGTGCATGCTAGCCCCCCAAAGAGAAAAGGAAAAAAAAAA
>RCUC01122216.1:0-64766 GCA_003697995.1 Taxidea taxus jeffersonii | reverse complement strand
GTAGATATAGGCTGATAGGGCAGACATTAACTAGTTAAAAATCTAGACCATAATACCTCTACCTTATTTCCTCTCTCTGTAAGTCAGATGAGTTTTTCAATTCTAATACCTTTTGACTTGGTATTTAACGACTTCCTTATTTTTATTAAGAAGATGAATGAATGTAATATGTTACCGACAGCTACCCCTTTGAAATTTGTTTTAATGAGATTTGTCCCTAACTTTTTGTTCTGAAACCATTCTGCGATCAGTTTCTGTCTGTAAACATGCATTCCTTAAAAGTTATTGAGAAAAATCCAATCTGGTTATTTTGAGATGGAAATCAACGAAGTCATTGTTTATGATGTTCAGACTTAAAATAGGGTTTTTCCTGGGTTGTACACAGTGCAGCCAGCCAGGTTCCCAAGCTCCCTCCTGGCTCCAGCCTCTTTCTGACTAACAGGTCTGATTCTCTTCCAGAACCTATATCTGGAACATTTATATCTCTTGCTTTCTGAGACACTACACAGAAAAACCGGTTTTATTTTTAAATTAAGATTTAGAAGCACTTTTAACTTTTTTTTTTCTTATCCAAAGTCATGTAAAAGTTTTAGATTATCTCTTAGCTACAATGTTGTCTAATATGTGACTTTGGTCTTTACTGAGAAGTTTACTAGAATATCCTGAGCACATCACATTCCTGGTGCACCTGCCTCAGCGATGCAGACAGATCCAAGCCCTAGTGCTCCTCCTCGGGTGGCAGGTTATATGGCTCTCCTGTTTCACAGATGGAGCTTGGTGAGTGGCAGGGCACAAGCCACCAGGCTCGCGGTCCCCTGTGGTCCTGAGCTCACTCCCCACCCACCTGGGCTTGGCCCCACCACTTAGGAAACCTAACATGCCTTGGGCTGCTTACTTCCCCTTGTTATGATAGTCTGTGAGCCCATGCGTGGGTGGGAATAAACTGTCCAGTGAAGGAATATTCCTCCACACATCACGTGGTGACCCGCAGAGAGCGCACACACCCAGAGGTTGCGTGCTAGAATCCAGGCCCACTTCTGCATGAATTTGGAGAAGGCTCTCATGTCATCTGGTCTGTTTTCTTCTCAGAGACAGATAAAGGGGAAGAGGGATTTGATGATCTCAGAAGTAACTTCTATCTTTAACTTTGACTTTCCCAAGCCCCTGAGAGGGGAAAGAACCCAAGCCACTGGTGCTAGGAAATTCCTGAGTGAGGAAGAAGGAACATTTTAGAAAATTCCAGGACTTACAAGATAATGAGAGAGATACATGGTTTCATCGTCATAGGAATGGAAGAAAGTCTAAACAAAGTCATAAAACAAATGTTTACTTTTTTTTTTTCCATTTTCTTTAAAAAATAAAAAACTTAGGAAAGGTAAAATGAAATAAACTTGTAAGACTAGTGATTTGAAACGTGAAAGCCAGATGATAGTCCAGTAAAGTAGATGGCCAGCGGAATATTGCTAGTTACTTTATTCTTTCCTTTTTTTTTCCTTTTACATCTGTAAATAGAGAATTCCTTATATAGCAGGACTGGAGAATATCTGGTCAAAGGCTGAATCTGCAAGAGAAGGGTTAGTCTCTTCAGCTGCTTTCTAGTAGAAGGTGGACACCTCTGCCTGTCAGCCTGCCTTGCCGGGTGGGCTGGGGGAGGATGTGATGTGTCACGTCCTTCTGGCCCTGCACAGTCTCGGGCATGATCTACAGCCTGCCCGTGCCCGCTTACTGGCCCCCGGACCATGTTTGTACTTGTTTCTCCCCAGCTGTTGCTACTAGACTCTCCCTGAGGCTTTTATCTTGGTCCTGTCTGTGTTTATTCAGCTCCTCCATATTCTGCATTTTTCTGTGTTTTATTCTACCTTGTGTACACACACACACACACACACATCCAACGCTGTTTGGGTGGAAGGCGCTAGATGCTCTACTCCTGACTTTATGAGTGGACCATTTCTTTCTGTGACTCTTAAAATAATAAAAAAAAAAATGATCTACTGAATTAAGTTCCCCTTTTCTTTGTTTGATCCTCAGTTTTATTTCTCTAAGGCGTTGACCTTAGAAGACAATTTTCCACTCATACTCTGTCATATCATAACAGCTTGAAACACTGCAATTCCAGGAAGGGAAATAAGATAAAAGGAAGGACGCTGACCCCATTGTATCTGAAGGCTACATCAGATACACAGCCCATGACCAGAACGAAAGTCATAAATTTCCTTTACTTTCACTGTAACATCTAGATATTCGTATTCAGCTGCTTCGGGTTGAGAATCTAGGACACTTCGTTCTCATTCCTCAATCGTGGTTTCCCTGTGCTCTCACGAAAAATCTGTCTTGTTGGCGCTTCGTTGTATTATGATAATAGACTCTTAGTGGATTACCACTGCACTGTTTCTTATGAAGAGACGTAGATCTTTGGAGAAGGAGCTTTCTTTTCCAAGGTTCCAGAATTCATAGCCTGATACTGACTCTACCAGATGAAGCTCTCAGAATGGAGTCTTTGGCAGGTTTTCTCTTCCATTCGGAAGCACTTGGGTTAAATAAAAATTAATCTAACCACAAAGCTGCAGTGAGTCGAGGTACAGCTTTGAAAATGTCAGGTGTCTAAGACTCACTGAGGGCCTCGTGGAAGGTGAAAAACACTGGGCTTGGTGTGGTGTGGGGCATGGTAATGAGTACGGTGAGGCTTAGCCTTGAAGGAACTCAACACCATACAGACATCAGCTCTGCCAGTTCCAAGAGAGTTCTAGACTTTTGGAAGGTAATAAGAAGGGAACACACAGAGAGTGATCTGCTTTCCAGAAAAGAATCGATTAACAGACTGGCTTCCTACCAAATAATGGAACTGAATTTAAGGAAAAGCTGTAAAGTAATTTCTGTAAACTCAGAAGTCAGGGACTTCAAAAAGCACACGTACAGAAAAGCTGATTACAATTTTTCCTCTCCCTCCCTCTTTGCCTATAGTTTTTACTCCTGGGATCATACAGTTCCCATGTCACTGAAAACACAGTAGATTTTCTTCCTCCTCTGTCCACTTCTGAGTAATAGTTTTGGAGTGACTGTATTAGGAGTCCTTTAGCTTCCTATTTGCTAATGTACTTACACGTGGGTGGTTGAACTTTCCAGAGCTCCTCAGCCCTCTATCTCCAAAGCCTCAGTCTATCATTCTGCTGGTCGAAGCCTCGAGGATGGTGTTAGGAGGTGGGAGGATCATATAAGGGCCAGGAATACAGAGGGTGAGACTCTCAACACAGGACACATCAGCCCAACCAGAAAAACTTCCTGAGGGTGGCTTGGAACAGATAGGTCCCTTCAGAGCTCACGGAGCACTCTAGCTCTTCTCTGAGACAGTGTTAAGTTCTTTAGATCATCAAATGATGTTTATTATAGATTCATATGCTTTTAACATTGTGCTAGGTTATTAAGTTGCTTGTATCGTGCCTATCCAAGCCAGCCAGTGGAAATTGTCCTGGAATAGGCATTTTCAAAAGGACTTTATCAAATTAAGAGCCTTATAATTAATTATCATATCCATCTGTTCCCAAGACATTGTCTCAAAATAACATTTTTTTCGGGTAAGATTAGTCTGTTAAGACAGATTTCTTTAATTCAGTTCACTTTTTGGATGTTCTCTTGAATTTGGATAATTTATCCAGCTGCTTTTTGGGAATATATAAAATTAAATTATACAATATGTAAAATATGCATTAGCATAGCACAGATCTAAAACATTCCTGACTCTTGACATGCTATCATGGTAGCATTCCCTCTGTTTTTAAACACATCCAGAAAAAAATTTGGAAATATATTTGAAGTCCTCCTTTCTCAACTAAGAAAAGAACATCTATTCTGTTGCCCTCTGCCACAGTAATTTTTGGCCCAAAAGATCAAGTCAACTCATAACTAAAAAAGCCAGAGTCTATATTAAACTCTGATGTTTTTAAAACAAAATAATTTTAGGAATTCCATGTTGTTATTGGACTTATCCCCAGATTGAAGAAAATATGCTTTCCTAGAAGTAAAGCCCTGTCCATGGAGATGAACTATCTCCCTAGTAGAGAGTTTAATTTGTTAATAATTCAGTTCAGATGTGTAAGCCCTCTTCTTCCTACGCTGGTGCTTTACAAGCCTGTTGCGTTTCACCATGAAAATGACCAGTATCCAGTCTTCTGTTATATTTGTTTAAGTCCTGAAATGAAGTCGAAGGCCCTCTTTGAGCGGCTTTCAGTTTGGCCTGGTCATCAGCAGGCCCTGAATACCTGGCCCTCTGACTCTTCCTGAAAGAAAGCGATGCAACTGAATTCCGTACGACTTTCAGGAAACTTGGAAAGCAGGCTCCACTGCTCGGGTAATATTGAACCTCAGAGGACTTTCCCCACCCACCCTCATTTGATGTTATCATCATCATGATGCAGGCAAACAAGACAGCTCCACACAGTTTTGCAAAAATGTTTTGTGAAGTTATTCACGTACCTAATAAGCACATCTAAAATGTTAGAAATCCTCCTTCCTCTGGAAATGCCCAAAGCAACCGCAGATCTCATGGATTGTGTTTCCCTGCTCATTTGCCCCTGCACGTTGGATGTAAGGGACAGGGCTCCTCACCATTGTGTGGATACAGTTTGCAGAGAGTTCAGGGGGCTCTGGGCCCAGTAGACATTTAACTGCTTAACCACAGCCACAGGGAAGGCGAAGACAGCTTGTTTCGCTTGAATTGATGCTCACTTAATCTGTGAATGTATCACACAGACAAGTGCATCTTAAATTGCCCTTTCCTGACTTTGCCTTGGTTTTTTTTGGTTGGTTTGTTTGTTGTTTGTTTTTTGTTTTTGGGGTTTTTTTTTTTTTTTTGAAAAGGAAAGAAGTTGTATGTCATGGCTCTTGTGATCTTGTACTTTATAGGTCACAGATTGCTGAAGACTCTTAGCAACACTACTTGAGACTTATAATTGTGTACTTTTGAGGACAAGGATGCACCTTACTGTGTCTCTCTCCCATTAGTGTTGAGCACAGGTAAATAAATACTCAAGAATTGCTTTTATTTAAGTTTGTAGATAGTTTATAAATAATTGATCTGTGCCAAGTCCTAGCATCAAAACCCTTTTGTGTTTCTGGTCTGTTCAGGGAATGATTATTTGAGTGTTTATCGAGTGCTGGACATTGTGCTACCTGGTGGGAATAAAAGAGGGACACCAATTTAAGGAGCTTACCTTCTAAAGGGAAGGCAAACATGTCTAAATCGTTATAGTTTAAAGTAGCTACATGCTTCAGCAGTAGGAGCATGAAGAAAAAAAAAACAAACTAGCTCATAGAGCAAAGAGATACGGACTCTGACTTGGAGAACTGTTGGATTTGACTTTTGAGCTGAGTCTTTAAGAATGAGTCAGAGTTCACCAGCTGGAGAAAGAAGAAAGGGCATTCTCGGCTGTTGTGGTCGTTGATTTTTAAACTTTTCATGTGACTTCCAGCTTAAAACAGTATCACTAATCCCATCTATCTTTATGATTCAAGAAAAATGGAATTCATGACAATGTGGATTTTTTTCTCCCTCAGATAACCACCCGTTTTCAGGAATACCATCACTTGTTTAACATGGTTTATTACTTTCCTATTGTTTTCAATTAAAGATGCTCCACAGTGTGGTACACGCGGCCCCTTCTTACCCAGCCCTGGGCTGCTTCACTAGTCTCATCCCCTGTAGGTCCCCCTACAGTAGAGCCCCCAGTCCCCACCCCAAAACGTAACATGCGTCCAGTGGGCTGAGCCCTTTGCTCCAACCTAAATACGCTATATTCTTTCTTGCCTCTGCAAATTTGAGTAAGTTCTTCCTTTTCCTGGAATGTCTTTACCTGCATCCACACCTGCCCTGTGCCTGACAGCCACTCAGAACCTCCCTCACACACACACACACACACACACACACACAACACCAGGCATTTATCCCTGGGCCTCTCAGAGAAGGCATCATGGAGGAAGTGACTCTTGGAGGGAATGGAGGACTGTGAGGCCCAGCAGGAACTTCGGTGTTGAAGATGTTGAGCAGCTCCTGTGCCCACTGGGCTTTCCTCCAGCAGCCACCAACAGCTGGGGTCTCCGCACAGAGCGGGAGGTACTTAGTTGATGCCACAGTTTGCACTTGGCCACTTGGCAGGCTTGGGGCTGAATTTGACCCTAAGACATGTCTTCTTTGCTTCACTTTTTCCCCCCCTCATCTTTAATGATTTCCATTTTTTTTTTTTAATTTATTTATTTGACAGACTGAGATCACAAGTAGGCAGAGAGGCAGGCAGAGAGAGAGGGAGGAAGCAGGCTCCCTGCAGAGCAGAGAGCCCGATGCGGGGCTCGATCCCAGGACTCTGGGATCATGACCTGAGCCGAAGACAGAGGCTTTAACCCACTGAGCCACCCAGGTGCCCCTGATTTCCATTTTTTAACTGGGATGCTTCAGGTAAAAATATGGCTTATTTTGAGCAATGGGAAGGGGTGGCGACACCTTCGTTTCATCGTGGAATGAATAAGGAACAGACCTTCTTGAGTTGTCTACGCAGTAGCCCTCTACTCTTTCAGGATTCCTGCCTGACTCCTGGAGACATTCAAGTTTGGCCTCTCTGGGTTTAGCTGACTTGGGTTTGGTGTTGAGGGACCAGATGTGGATGGAGATGAGATAAGAGGGTGAGAAGTTTAAAGACATCGTGAAGATAAGGGCTCAGGTGAAATGCTGGGTTTGGGGCTGTCTTGCTAAGGAGTTACAGTCAGGATGAAGCCCAGGTTGAGGCGAAGAGGGAAAGATCCCTGGGGCGCAGCTGTCTCGGGGAGGCTGAGAGTCGGGTGGTGGGAGTGTGGGCATGGCAGGACCCAGAGCACGAACTGTTGTGATCAGTGAGGAAGGTGTTGGTTTCAGAGATTTTAGATTGCTGTGGCCTCAGGAGCAAGGAGCTGAAGGGCAAGACGCGATTCCAAGAGATCAGGTGAAGTCAGGGTGTTGAAAGTGCTTCGTCCACATGGACAGGGAGGCCTTCTAGATTATCATATAAAATAGCTAACGGTGGCGAGCGCTTCTGTGTTCCAGGTACTATCCCCGGTGCTTCTCATGTATCAGTTTACTTAGTTCACAGAGCAGGACTAGGAGTTAGGAGTACTTTAATTGTCCCTATCTTACCTATAGCTCAGATTAGGCTAAGAGAGATGCTATCATTTGCCCAAGGTCATATAGCTCCTTACAGCGAGAACTCAAACCTGAGATTGTATTCTCTGACCACCCCTACCCTCCAAGCCCTTAGGAAAGAAGGGAAGACAGAGAGGGAGGGCTTGCATATGGGAGGAGAGCAACAGCATGGGGGATGTGGCCAGCTAGGAGGGACTTGACCACCCTTCCAGCCCAGGTGATATGTGAGTGTGGGGGAATTTGCTGTCTCACTGAAGACAGCTGTAAGGAAATACCGTCTGGGGGCACGCCAGGTGAGTGTCAGAAGCCCTCTGAGCCGCACGCTCCGCGATGATGTTGGGATGTTGAGAGAGTTCGTCTGCAGAGAGATTGGGGGAGGCAGAGAGGCTGGAGTGGAAGAGTGAGTTCCCGAGAAGCAGAGTAATGCTCTGTGAGGAGGCACATTCCCTTGAGGACAGGAGGCCATAGGGTCTTGGACTTTGCACTGATGACAAGGATGAGAGGTCTGGAAATTGACACCCCACACGGGTCCAAGTGGGCACGTGCTTCTTCATGAAGCATGCTGTGTCCGCAGCAGCTCAGGCCCCGGGGGGGCTCCAGGGGCTCGAGGCATGCTAGCCACCCAAGCTGGTTAGGTTCTCAACAGAAGGTTAGTCCTGACATCTTTGGTGTTTGTTGCTTGTGTGCTCCGGAGAGGAAATGGAAAAATTCACATCCCACTGTGTTCTTATCTGTGATTGTATATCCCACTCCTTCCTAAACTAAACTCCCTAAACAGAGAGCCAGAACCATGTGCATCCCCAGCCCCACCGAGCAGGGTGCCTCCTGCTTGTATTCAGTCAGCAGATGGTTAGGAAACCATTGTGTGTTCATCTGTAAGCTAGCTCCATGTTCCACAGCACCCATTTCTGATGCGGTCAGTGATCGCAGCTCTGAGATGGGTATACCTTATGTTGCTCTATGAAAACTTCCTCTCCACATCCAAACCCAGTCCTTCTCCTTCCCCGAATGCGCCGCGCTGGTTTTTCTTCTTTCTTCCTCTTCTTGCTCACTGGTTTTCTGTGCATCCCTTCCTCCTGCCCATTTACTCTCTGAGCCCATCCTGCCGACCACAAGAGCGATGCCAGTGTCTGAGGACATGAAGGCAGAGAGCCTTCCGTTCCTGGGACTTGGCTTTTGTCAGACTGTCGGGCTACACGGAGCATGGTTCAGGTTGCCCACCAAGTCCCAGCTCTCCTGTTTAACAGGGGCCCAGGCCTTGGGGAGTGTTTCCAGCTGGGGTCCAGCTGATTCCCAGCTGCCAGGACTGAATCCCTCTGGAACCATCCTGACTCTCTTCTTTGGCCATCACATTGAGGTGGTGACGTGTGTGAAGTGCCCTTGCCTCCTTAACCCACCTGCTCGCTGTGGAGCCTGGTTCTAGAACATGACTATCAATCTTACAGGAACCACGTGGGCTTATCGGTTCCATTTCCCTGCCATTTCTACCACTTTTCTTTCAACTTAGCACTGTAAGATAAGATTCCTACACCACATGCCAACCTTGAGGGAGGGAGCTCTAATCATCTGCCTCTTGAGAACACGAGAAGAGAAGGCCTACAATGATGAATTTATTAAGGTCTTACAATGGACTTTGTCGTTATGACAGATAATAGAAATGCAGAGGAATATTTTACCTCATTGCCCTCGATTTATATCTTCTGTGTATTGGAGCATATCCTTTGATTGCTCTCCACAGAAAGAAACAAGACGTAACAATAACAGCAGTGTGGAGTGATTTTACTATTGTCTCTGAAAGGGCAAGTGGGGAAGAATTTGCAGTTTCTGGTTGTGAAATTGAGGGGGGAACAGCTGCTGGAAGGAAGTGTATGATCCTCAGAGCTGGGCCAGGTGCTTATGCAGCCAACTAATGCACGTGTGTAACTGCCCGGGGTGGGGGGGTAGAAATGCAAGGACATCATGCAAGAATTAGCTACAGAAAGGGTGCCTCAGGATTTGTTACCGAGTGAGTAGCAAATCTCTTATGGTGAGCCATGAGAAAAATTGGGACCCTGAGAAACTTCCCAAGGAAAGAGTGCCGTTCTGCATAAAGATAGTTAGACCCTCAGGAGGGAAACCCGTTTATTTTGGGATGTTTTATTTGTAGTATCTCTCTCTCTCTCTTTTTTTTTTAACTTAGCGTTCCTGGAAAGAGGTAAAAAATTTAATCAGTACAAAAATAGTGCCTCAAGTTTAATTAAACTTGAAGCTTTTTATAGTAGTGTGTTTTATGTGTCACTATAATTTCCATTCCCGACAATTATTTCATTAATACGCTGAATGGAATCCTAGTAATACAAGTGCTTTTTGCCCTTTTATTTCCACATTTCTTCTTGTTTCCTAACTAAAGGGAGAGCTTCCTCCCGCCTACAGACAGCAGTGTTTCATTTACAGACAGCGATTCTCCCCTTGCGAAGGGCTCGGGTGTCCAGTCAGGTGTGGAGTACATCCAAGTTTGGGAGGGACTGTTTGCAGAGGGCCTTGTGGAGTTGTTTTCCATCCAGGATGTGGTCCGGGATATGGGCCTGTTCCGGGAAGATGAGGCCTCGTGGTTTGTTGCTTCCACATTTCCTCCTCTGCAGGAGTTTATTGTAGGGGAATATGAGAAAAACATTTGGCGCACACCCCAGGGCCCTCCTGCGCTGTGCTGAATGGCAGTGGGAGTGGCAAAGAGGACTCCTCTCCTGTGGCCTCTTCTAACCCCCTCTGACTTTGTCTCCCTTACGGTGTCTCTAGTCATTCTAGTGAAGCACACCATTGATTCTTCAGCTAAGTTGTGCAGCCCTGACTTCAGTTATGAGGACATGCCCAGGAATCTGGAGACACTAGCATCATCAGGCCTATCATTTCTTCTCCTGCATTGTTTAGTCCTCTTTAGTAGGAAAAAAAGAGAGAGTTGTAGATGTGTACATATACTCCTCCTCACAAAAAAAAGTCAAGAAAGCTTCTTCAGAGAGAAGGAGGCCCACCATGAGCTGGGCCTGGAAGTCAGGGGCTGGCAAGGAGAAGGGGATGGGGGAGGAGGAGGAGCCAGGAGCGTGGGAGTGCAGGCGTGTGATGTGCTCCCAAGCCGGGGTGGGCGCCAGGAGCAGCAATGGGAGGGCACAAGCCAGGATTGGACTACTGAGTGAGAGGAAATCGAACGACAATAACAAGTGTGAGGTTTTAGAATGAGAAGAGAGAAAGCTCATCCTGCTCCAGCCATCTCGTTTTATGGACGAGAAACATGCATCCCAGTGTGGCTTGCCAGTGGTGACACGGTTCCTGGTAGATGATCGCATGGCCTAGTCGCCGTTGTGTCTTCCTTCACGCCACGTGTTTCCCTCTCACTCCTGAGCGACTGTGTTGGGGCAGGAAGGAGGTTTTGTAAATGATTGAGAGCAAGTGCTACGAAGCATCATTCTTATTAACGTGATAGATCTAGTTGTACTTGGCTTTTTCTACTGGGAGGTGCACATAAAGCCATAGCAGCTGAGAGCCTGCCCTTCCGAGCAAGTTGCTCAGAAAGTGGGTCCCGGGTTCCCTGGAGTGGAATCTCCTGGAGGGCTCGTGATGCGGCCGGATTCCGAGCCCTGCCCCAGACTTACAGACAGACACTCCCAGAGGGTGGCTCCCTGGAATCAGCATTCTAGATGGATTCGTCGTCTTTCCCTCCACACACTAATTTTGGAAAAGTGCTGTACCTATTAGCTCTCGGTCTGAAATGTATACCTGTAAAAACAACGCATGGTTTAATCTCTGATTTACTAACCATAAATTAAATGTTTATCCCAGATTATTGCTTTGATGGCTTTATCCTTTTTTTTTTTCCATTTGCAAGACAAATAAGACACCCCCACTAGAGGCATTCACAGGAGAGGCAGTAAAATTTTGATCTCATAGGATGAGCGTGTTCCGTCCCAAGAGTTCAGCACCCATGTGTACTATTGAAGGTCAGCGGAGAGAAAATTAATCCTGGTCACCTTTTTTTTTTTTTAAAGTTTCAAGTTTTTATTTGAATTCCAGTTAGTTAACATATGGTATAATCCTGGTTGCTTTTTGATCAGAGAAGGCCTTGTAGGGTGGGTGGTCTTCAGGTTGTGTGGAATTCACCAGGGGCAGAAGAGTTGAGGCGGAGTGCACATCCGAGCCGTGGCACTGGGGGGCCAGGGGTCAGTTGGGTGAGTGGATTTGGTGTTGGCAGATTGCCCTTGTTGCTCAGGTGCAGCTGATGGAGGAACCAGTAGAATATGGAAGCTCGAAAAGATAAGGAGAGGCTGGACTTGCAAGCCCTCTGGGGGCTGTGCTGGGACTCTGGCCTGCCTGGGACTGCCTGTGTCGCCCAGGAAGCAGAGGATTGGAGGGGAAAGCATCCCTGTATATTGCCTTTCAGCCAATGCAACCAGCCAGCCTGGGCCTCCTAAGGAGGGGAGTGCCCTCTAGGGGCTTAGCTGGTTTCTGAGTGTCGTTCATCACTGCTCCTCAGGTGCTTAGATGCCCACTAAGCTGCTGCATCCATTACCTCCTCAGAGAAAAAAGAAAAAAGATAGCTTCAGCAGCCCACCTGGCTGCAGCTGTGATTACATTATGCCAAAATTTATTAATGTGGTGCCTTGATTGATCATTATCTTAATACTGAGGATCACATTAGAAGCTTGATTTTTTCTGGCAAATTGCACATACAGGTTGCTTCTTGTTTGAAGTTCAAAAGCCCTTAGCCTACATATTGTATGATTCTATTTATACGAACTGTCCCAAAGAGACTGGTCCACAGAGACAGAACAGAGGTTCATGGTTGCAGGGTGTGGGGGAGGGAATGGGCGTACAGGGCTTCTTTTTGAGGTGACGAAGATGTTCTAAAATTAGGTAGCATGGTTGCACAACCCTGTGAATATAAAACCACTGAATTGCACTTTAAAGGGGTGAATTTTATGATATCTAATTATATCTCAATAAAGGTGTTATTTTATTTACTTTAAAAAAAAGCCTTCAGCACTTCTGCTGTAGATGTCCACAAATAACTGCCTCAGGTAGCCTTTTTGAGTTCATGGAACAGAAATCTCAGTGGTTTTTTTTTTTTTTTTTAAAGATTTTATTTATTTATTTGTCAGAGAGAGAGAGAGAGCGAACGAGCACAGGCAGACAGAGTGACAGGCAGAGGCAGAGGGAGAAGCAGGCTCCCTGCCGAGCAAGGAGCCCGATGTGGGACTCGATCCCAGGACGCTGGGATCATGACCTGAGCCGAAGGCAGCTGCTTAACCAACTGAGCCACCCAGGCGTCCCAGAAATCTCAGTGTTTTGATTCTCACTTTCTCCTCTGTGTTTTTGTTTTGTTTAGTTACTCTTATCCCTCTTTTATTCATTTACAGTTCCGTTGAATTTAACAAGTTACTTATTCGTGACTACGCACAGTAGATGCAAGGAGAGCTCGTGGTAAAATGCACACTCAAGTCACCACAAAACACACTGAGAGGAAGCTTAAGGGAAGGATGGGATCTGACGGTTCCGAGAGAAGCCGTCTTCCGAGGTGGGCCCCGGAGGACAGATGGCATCCGGACAGACAGCTGGATAAGGAGTGTTCAGGAGGGAGCAGGGGTGAGCAGTGCGAAGGCAGCAGGGTGAGGGCTTATGTGAAGAAGAGGAGTGACCTAAGCAGAAAGAGAATGAAGAGAAAGACCTCAGAGTAGAACTGGGGGGAAAGGCCCATGGACTTGACAGTGAAGCAGAGAAGCAGGTGAAGACTTCTGGTGTCAGCAGTACAGAAACTGGGCCGTGGGATATGTGGGAAGGAGAGCCCAGGGGAGGCCCGGGAGAGCATGGAAATCGGTGGGGGAGAGGGTTGATTTAGAAGTGAGGGTAAGTGTTAACATGGATGTCATGAGCATCTCTTTTTTTTTTTTTTTTTAATTTCTTTTTTTATAATTTTTTTTCTAATTTTTAATTTATTTGACAGAGATCAGAAGTAGGCAGAGAGGCAGGCAGAGAGAGAGAGAGAGAGAAGGAAACAGGCTCCCTGCTGAGCAGAGAGCCCAATGTGGGACTGGATCCCAGGACCCTGAGATCATGACCTGAGCTGAAGGCAGAGGCTTAACCCACTGAACCACCCAGGTGCCCCGAGCATCTCTTTCTCGTATGTCGCTCTGTTTCCTCTGCCAGTGATCCACACGTTTTCTTAATTTTCTTGCTTACTCTTTATCCAGGCAGGAGATAAAGGGTAGGAAGAAGCCTGGGGAGGAGGGACAAAGAAAGAATAAAAATGAAGAGTAAAGGTAGTAAGGACAAAAGAGCATTTGCATGCTTCAGCTGTTTTGTCCCTCCTCATTTCCTCTTCGCGATTCCCTACTGGAGAATCTAGGCCCTTCTAGTGGAGAACACGGAACAGGAAGCCTTATTTCAGGTCAGTTGTGAAGGCTGTGTGCCTCACTGTTCCCATCTGTAGAAGGGAAGAATACCTACCTCCAGTGTAGGTAAACCAGGGAATCTGCCATAATCTTATTATAGAATTTTTTACAACTACATTGGACTCACATAATTTATAGACAAAACAAATTTCTGTGGCAGGTAAGAGTCCTGATGAGTCGTCCCCCCCCACCCAGTTTGTGAGACAGAGAGTGTAAACCCATCTGTCAAAACATAATCCTATGTGTAACTATAGGAAATTGCTCTTTGACTATTTTTTACTTATAGGAAAATGACAGTTTTCCGAAAGTTCCAACCTAATAGGTAGTTGCTTGGTAGATACCTGATGTGAACCCAGGTTTTTACCCTTCCTGGTTTTCTGGTAAGTTCCTTCGTTATTCAGGTGCTAATGGTCTTTAACACCTGCTCATCTTTGGTTCAGGGGAAGCTGTAAGAAGTCAAAAGATAGCAAGAAGTGAGGAAGGCTTGCCAAGGGGCTAGGGCAGAAGGGGAAGGGAGCTGGGGGCAGACCAGCCAGCAAAAGGAGGGACACCTGAGTCCTTGGAACTTGAACATGCAGTCATTCTGGGTTTAGAAGTGAAAATTCTGCATCAAGGGTTTTCCTTTGCTAAGTAGGTTACTAGGCAGTTGTGTGCAGTTTCAGACCTTCTGTAACAGACTGCAGACAACCTTTGTGAATCTCTACAAACGCAAGAGAGAGATCTAAATGTTGGGAGGCAGATCAGATGTAAAAGGAGAAGAAAGAAGCCATAGGGCAGACTCCGTTACAGGGTTTCTGACAGCCTAGAAGAGAGCCTGGTACGTGAGTGCCCATACGTGTCCAGGAAAGGTTACTGAAGGGCTGAAGGACAGCTGAAGAGGTGTTTTTTGGTTCCTTGTATACTCTTTTGGTGTTTGAATCAGAATGATTCCCTGGAACAGGGAGGAAGGCAGGTCCCAGAACATGTGGAAGAAAAGATTAGTCAGCTCTTCTCGTAGGCTGCTTTCATTGTAATCACGGTCAGATATCAGGATCAGGACGTGGCCTCTCAGTCCCTGATCCCTGTTTATCTGTAGAGACAGAAGAGTTGAAGTTGTACAGAGGATCAAGAATAAGTGTAGGGCGGGGCACCTGGGTGGCTCAGTAGGTTAAAGCCACTGCCTTCGGCTCGGGTCATGATCCCAGGGTCATGGGATCAAGCCTCGCATCGGGCTCCCTGCTCTGCGGACAGCCTGCTTCCTCCTCTCTCTCTCTCTGCCTCTCTGCCTACTTGTGATCTCTGTCTATCAAATAAATAAATAAAATCTTTTAAAAAAAAATAAGTGTAGGGCAACCTGGGTGGCTCAGTGGGTTAAGCCTCTGCCTTTAGCTCAGGTCATGGTCTCAGGGTCCTGGGATCGAGCCCCACATCAGGCTCCCTGCTCAGCGGGGAGCCTCCTTTCCCCCTCTCTCTGCCTGCCTCTCTGCCTACGTGTGATCTCTCTGTCAAATAAATAAATAAAAATTTTTAAAAAAAAGAGTAAGTGTAAATGATATCATCACTGTAGCATCACAGGGATAGGGTTATCTGCCTAGAGCTGCAGTGACAAGGCACATACAGAGGACACTATGGGATAACCTTTGCAGGAGCTAAAAGACAAGTTCATCTTTACCCAACCCCATAATGCGATTATCCTTTGGGAATATAGATCTGCCCACACAGAGCAGGCAAACATTTATCTTGGACCGTAGGAAGAAACACCGTTGCAGCAAAACCTTATTATCTAAACCTTTCCTCTCCCGCAGGTGCCCAGTATAACCACTGCCCCACTGGGAAGAAGGCTGAAAGGGCCCACCTTGAGAGGGGTTGTTGACACCTTTCCAGTTGCTTTCATGGTCTTTGGTGCAAGTTTTAATTGAAATTTGTTTCCTTTTTAGTTCTGCGGTTATATAAATGTAACTAGACCTCTGAGTCTGATTATTGAGGTACTTGTGGACTACATGCATGTTTTAATCTGTTAAACCATCCAAGGAACAATAGGAGAACAAAACGATCACTTCAGTAGCAGGGGTGGGAAACAACACCAAAATTAATGAGGGTGTCACTAGTGTTACTTCCCTGCTGGGAGTGTTACTCAACCGTGATCTTGACCCACACTGTACCCAAAAACCCACATACTTCCTGCAAGGATGTTCCTTTTTAGGATGCCTTCCTTTCACTCCTGTCAACCCGGGAACTTCCTTAGTCATCCTTTCCGCCTTCGGATCCCCACTTCCAGCCCACCTCGGGGCTGGAGTCTAGCTGCTCCTTCCTTTTATTTCATTTATATCCTGCTGCCCTGAGCTTCTTATTCCTGCCTAGTTCCTTCTAACAGATCATCCCCAGGCAGTTGGTGACATTTGGTTCTCCTGCGGATACCCACCACTCTAACTCTTCTCTCTTTAGGCTGTTTCCCAGCAGAGTTGCAGTTAAGGAAGGGTGAGAGCCGGCAGAGCGAGCTCACAGTTCAAGGAACACCTCATGTGTGCGTGTAGACATAAATGGGCGTGTGGTAGCCTAGAAGATGCCCCAGATTAAGACTGTCAGCTTTCATGTCGCTGTCAGGAAGTCCACTTACCGAAGCTTGTGCCGTTTCTGAAGTCTTCAGAGTCTGTTTCCTCTGTGATACATAATTATAAATTAATGTGACTAAAGATGAGGGCGCTCCTAGACACAATCACACCGACGAAAAGGGACTCAAAAGCTGCTAACTTAATAGCTGAAAGAAGGGTCAGAAGAATCTCTGAAAAACACCAAAAGGTCGACAGCAAAGCCGCAACACAGAGTCACTTACACAGAGCACTCCTTCGGCCTGAGCCCGTGTGAGCTTAACTGATTTGTGGGTAACCCCATAATGTACGCACATAAACTCGGCCCCATACCATCAAGGAAATGCAGGTTATGCTGGTCTGGTCAAGTAAGAAACGACATAACATATTTTAGAAATATTTCTGTCAAAATGGTTAAAATTTAAAATACGGGAGTATATTAAGGAGATGAGCCTCAGTTATTGGGAATGCAAATTACGTTAGCACCCATTCCCCCGTGACCCCAGATACACAGGACACTGCCCTCCAGACAAGCTCGTGCCACAGCCCCCGCCACCTTGTGGGCTTCCGACTTCTATGTTGTTGTTTATTCATGGGGTTTTCCTTCCCTTTTCTTTGGTTTCAGATGCGAGTGTCTCTCTGGCTTATGTGGTTTCCCCGTGTGTGAGGTGGGATCCACTCCTCGCATAGTCTCTCGTGGAGATGGAACACCTGGAAAGTGCTGTGATGTCTTTGAATGTGTTAATGGTACGTGGGGTTTCTCTTGTTCTCAGAGAGTGTACATTCGTGCAGGAGGATGGGAGGGTCTGTCTGGCCACTTCTGCCTTTTGTGAGGCAGGGCATATACTCAGGGGCTCAGAGCAACTCCCTCAAGAAAGTAGGTCGGCCCGAGATCCCACAGTGCAGCAAAGGCAGTGGGGAAAGGGGATCCTCGTTCCATCAGAGAGAAGATTTCGGAGGTGGAGGCACAGATTCGTGTAGCTGTCACACTCCGCTGTGTTTCAGTAGTGCAGAAATGTTAGGATTTCAAGGAAAGGCTCGTGGAGCCTGTGATCATCCTGCCACTGCTGTCAGGAGCCAGTCTGTGGAACTAAGGCCACATGGAGGCTACACAACCTGAGACAGGAGGGGTGCTGCTTGCCTAACCGCGTGTTTTCCTACTTAGAGAGCACGTCTTTGACCGTGCTGGGTCATTCGTACTGGCCTGCTTTTGGCTTGAGCCTCGCGGCCCAGAAAAAGCCTTCTTTAGTCACAAGATTCCTTCAAATAGAATCCTCCTGCCTTACCCTTTCACCTGTTGCGAGAGGGCTTGGTGTTTGGTAACATGGGGCTGATTGAATTTAGATACTAGAAGGGAGAAGAACCTAAGACCCGTCCCTCCCTCAGAATCTTCAGAAGGAAAACAAAGAATAAAAGCCAAGCAACTGAAATGTCAATAATCTTAGCACTGTTTAGTCAATACCTACACTCAAGGAAAATGAAGACGCATTTGGACAAGTCCAACAAAATCACACATGCAGAAACCTCTGAGACACCAGAGTTCGGAAGAATTTCTGCCCTCTCTCAAGCCTGCCCTTTTCCCCAAGAAAATTAAAATTGAGTCCTGTTTGATTGCGTCCTATAGTTTTGAGTCCAGTGGCCGCCTGTCGTTTTGTTCATTTTGCTTTGAGGAAACACTTGTGGTATGGCTTCCCGGTTGAGAGAACATAGACTGGAACCAAATGACCTTGCTTTGAGAATTGGTTCCTCTACATACTAGCTGTGTAACTTCGGGTGCCTCTGGGTCTCCCTGGGCCTCAGTCTCCACATCTGTCAAATGGAGTGAATAACTGTCACTTAAATGAGGTTTTCTATGTGATGCACTCACAGTGGAGCCTCAAGAGCAAATGGTTTTATTTTGGGGACCCACCTCCTATTCACATCCACAGACACTGTTCTGGATGTTCCCAGGGGCTAGAGAAGGTGAGGGGAGCTTCCTGACTCAGACTTTGCGAATCCAAGGCACAAGTGCAGAAAAAGTCCATTCTCAGTGCTTCTCGTCACCTGTAGTCGTGTGTGATCAACACCAGCTAATGGCCCAGCTTTTTGTCTGGTACTGCTGCATACAAGTATTTGTCGGTGACGTTTTGTGAGTATTTAACTCCTGCCGTTGGAGACAGATAGTCCCTGCTTCCCCTGGACTCCCAGCCTCTCAGAGGTGCTTCCTCCCAGGACCCCTTACTCTGCACGTGCTCTCATGTCTGTGTCGTTCTCCCACCTGAACCGCCAGAGGCAGAGAGTGTGTCCTTGTTCTGTGGGCAGGAGCACGTTGTCTGCCTCACAGAGGGCACCCAGGGCTTCTCGGGGGAGTGAGTGAGCAGATTCATGTCATCTTAGTTCCCACTAGAGGGGGCTGTTAAATACCAGCCCACAGAGGGGCTGCTTTGTGGGACTCCTCCGTCTTCTGCTGCCCTTCCTGAAACATTAATCTTGAAAGTCACTTGTCCCCTGGAAATGCCACCACTAGTGATACGATTTGCTGTTGTGCCCTCTGGGTGAGGGAGAGGTGTGCCTTTCTTCTTTCCTTGCATCTTGGTTATAGAAATTTGTGCTCATGCCTTTCTTATCGGGACACTCACTTCACATCTCCCCCCCAGTGCGGTGTGATGCAGGCAGCTGAGCGCTGCGCCACACCTCAGGGGTCGCGGGTGGATCTCTGGGGCCTGCTCCCGCGTGTATGTAGCCTCACTTCTCATAGAGCTCTGAGTCCGGGCCTGGCACTTGCCGTCTGCCACGGGCAAGCGCAGAGACGACAGAGCATCCTTGCGCCGATTCTGGGGGTGCCTCTTTCTTGCCACCACAAACGCGGGTCATCTTTGCTTTATCTGTTGTCCTGTTAGAGCATCTCTATTACTCTGTAGTCATTGAGTCATAGATGAGACTAGAAACTGTAATGCTGCGAAGATTCGTAGTCAAGGAACAGCAGTGATGTTTAAAGACGTTGTACCTGCAGGTCTGCATTTTACTACTTTTGAGGTATGCATACATACTTATATGCACACACACAAACATGTGTATTTATGTGTGCACGCACACGTGTGTATGTGCATGTGTATTTGCCCCCCTCCCCAGTGCCCTGGGAAAATCTTACCTGTCATAAGGTCATCATTGGAGGATATTACATATCAAAAACCCATTGTTGTCATCACTTAGAAAGGAAGGGGTCTATATATTTATATTTATAAAACTTTCCTTATCCACAGGAGATTTTAGGGAACTTTATAGCAAAAACAACATACTGCTGAAATATTAATGAGAATGCAGGGAATCCTAGACTGGTACATAAAAGTTGAAAGTGAAAACCAAAAAGAAAGCGCCCGCAGGTACATAGGCCGTGTCTGTCTGTGTTATTGCCAGGGCTGAACATCAGCCAGGCCCCTAGCCTCCTGGCCATCAACTGAGAAAAGGAGATAGAGTCAGATACACAGTTCTTATTTTTAGAGGAAAGAAACCTACTGGAAGGGGCAGCTCTCTTCTCCCCTGGAAATTCGAAAAGCTCTAGATGATGCAGTGGGCCTTGAGTTACTTTCATGCCACCGAAGCAGACATAGGTTTTCTCTGTCACCAGAAAGCAGAAACAAAATATTAAAATGCAACTCCATGAAAATAGTTCTGAGAGATCCGTGGGACACCCAGCTAGAGCCTAGATGACGAGAGCATGGTCTCCTGGACTTTGAGAACTCCCCAAAATGTAGGAATAGCTCCAGAAACCCCCACTCAGGAACAGTGGAGTGGATGTTAACATAAGTAACCCCACGTGTAGAAATGGAGACAGCATGTCAGCACTCGGTTCCTGAGCTGCCACTGAGGTGATCCGTGTGTGTGTGTGTGTGTGTGTGTGTGAGTGAAAACGAGCATTCAAGTGAAAACACAAAATGAAAAATGTTCACAGAGAATTTGAGAACTCCTGTGTTTTGAAAACATTAGCCTGGATGAATAGATAGAATAGTCTTCCTAAATATTATTTCCGGTTTGGTTTGGTTTTGGCGGTGGGACTGGAGAGTTGCAGACCAGTTGGAGGCAGTTTGTGACTGCATTCTCTGATGAGAGCCAAAAGGAGGATCTATGAGGTGTTGGTTGAAGGACAGGACTGTTTAAAAACCAGAGGAACAGGTGGTATGCTTGAGCTCCTTTTACAGAAGCTTAGACTCATCAAGGTCACCAGCTGGAGTTGTGACCTCCACGGCGGGGGTGGAGCGGTCTGGAGTCCCCTTCAGTACTGTGTCTGCTTGGGCCCACTAACAAAAGTGTCATCATCTGTCAGCTGGAAGAGAGTGATGGCCTCTACTTTTAGGTGAGTGCATGTTCTCCATCTGGCTGTCATACACCCTGTTGTCTTACACGAGCCCGCCTACCCCCTCATTCCTGGAGGGCTTCAGATCTGAAACCTCAGGCCTACAGGGTGGAAGTGATCATTTGGTGCTTCAGATATGTGATCAGTTGTGTTATGTGTATGTACAAACATCTGAACTTTTTTCTGAAAAAGCAGAACATCTCAGTCCAGTGGTATAGCCAATAACTGACTCTTCCAGCATCAGAAAGTAACATGTGAGATTCACCAGTCATGGGAGAGCCATACCCAAGGCTGGCTTAATCTTGGTGTAAAATTTTGGCCTAGAAAACTCAGACCTGCAGTCTTTTAATGCAGAAATTTGTGCAAAAACATCTACTGAGAACCCGTTGTATAGTAATAATGCTCAGTAATGTTTCTAGATATAAAATATTTACTTCTACAGTAGTGAAGAGAATACTGCACTTTGAAAGAAATATTCCCTCACGTGCACTAATTGAGCACCATTGTGTTCCCGGGGGCATATCAGGCTGATCTCATTTAAGAGTGATACCACCTTTTGCAGTCCTTCATAAGGGTTGTTCCTTTCCCTTATCCTGAAGTAGATCTGTCGGGGGCATTCTAGTGCATACACTTCCTCTCCCTCGCCCAGAGACAAGGGCTTTTCCTCTTCAGGTATTTAGAACTACATGCACCCTGTCTTTGTGACCCGTCTGTTTGCTCTTGACATATGAAGATCTTCTCAGATGTCTACCATATAGTTACCTCTCATTTGGCTTATGCTGTCCACCCACTGGGCTTCCTACACAGCTAACCCACAGTTAAATGAGACCAGAGGCAAGATACTGGCCTTTTGGGGTTAAAGCCTCTGCCTTCGGCTCAGTTCATGATCTCAGGGTCCTGAGATCAAGCCCCACATCAGGCTCTCTGCTTAGCAGGGAGCCTGCTTCCCCCTCTCTCTACCTGCCTCTCTGCCTACTTGTGATCTCTCTATCAAATAAATAAAAATCTTAAAAAAAAAAAAAAGATACTGGCCTTTTTACTGAGAGATTGAAGAGAAAAAGCAACAGAAGTGTATCTGTTTGGATTTTTCTTCCACTTTCACATTTGATTTAAAGTTCTATGTTTTAGTCTTTTCCTTCATCAAAATAATATACCTGTCACATCTGCCAACCAGTGTAATTTGGCAGGCAGTGAAACCATCTATATCGCAAGGTTCTTCTTCGGGAATTCTGTAATATATTAAAGAGGGAAGAGAAGATTCCAGAACTTAGAAATATAAAATTCAATTGGGCAGACGTAAAACATACACAAAAATGACTAAAAAGACACTTTTATGCATCTCTATATTGAGAAGTACAAATTACATAATAAATTATTTCTTTGTAATATTTTTCATTTCCACAGCCACTTAAGTTGTCCTCTTAGAGAGGTAGTGGTCATCTCCCCACTGTTCTGCGATTCCTCTGTCCCCTGCGGGCGGGGAAGTCATTGGTCATTGCTCCTCAAAGACCCCTGCTGTCCTTCTTATCAGGCATTTTCTCAAGAGCCTCTGTAAATTTCTCTGCGCATCAAATAGGGATTTCATTATATTGTGTGGGTATTATTATTATTATTATTATCATCATCATCCTAAAGAACTGATTATGTTTTCCAGACTGGGTTTTTGGGGACTCCTCATCTCTCTGCCCTTCAGCCCCTTCTCTCCTTATATTAGCTGGTGAGACCTAACTGCCAAGTCCTCCTCCAGCCCATCCCCTCCCGCTGAAGCCCCTGCACACCACCCCCCACCATAAAGACAGGTTCATCTGGAGCAGCAATATTCATAACCAGACCTCCCTCCTCACCTCTTCTCATCTTGTGCAGAGATTTGTGGCTTCACGCAGATGGTAGATGTGGCTGGCTAATGCAGCCAAGTAATTAATAATGATGGGTTTCTACATTTTTCTCTCACTTTGAACGGGCGCTCAGCCTTTCCTTAGGGTGTATGGCTTTACCTCTCTGCAGAGCCTGCAAGTGTGATTCGTAAGGGCACCCCCGTCTTCTGTACTTTGAAACGTGTGCTCTGACTGCCCGGTTCCTCCCAGCCCCAGCTTGGGTTAGTGTGTTGGCCGAAAGTATATGGAAGAATTCTGAGCTGTAATAAGATGATACTCAAGCCAACCTTAATTTTCGGAGAAAAGGAATACCGTATACCGTCACGGCAGGGATGAGGTTCAGACATGCGCATTTGCCGCTTGTGTACACGGGTGCACGGTGCGCCTCCAGCCAGTTAGGTGACTGTAGGCAGGTCACCCAGTCTCTCCTAAGGCTCATCTTCCTAATCAAAGAAATGGATGGTGACACTTGCTCTGTCTTCTCCGCTGGACTGTTACAAAATCAAATGAGAAAGTCATTGTCTTTAAATACAAATCAAGTGCAAATATGCTCAAATTAAAAGGCAGTGAAAGTCACTCTATAAATTGTGAACATGCAAGGTGACATATTAAATGATGTTGGGGTCGAGAAGCCCGTGAGAAATGCGCATATCATAATCCAGTTTTCCCCACCTTATTAAACGGTACATCAACGCAGGAGACCTTTCTTCAACTTGGGAGTTTTTTTATGTTGCCAGCTTCATTGAGGCACATATCGTGCAATTCACTAAGTTAAGTTGTACAATTCAGCAGTTTTTAGTATATTCACAAGGTTGTGTAATCATCACAGTCAATTTTAGAATGCTCATGAATCCCTGTGAAAGTTCCCAACTCATCCAACTCGTTAGTTCCCAGCTCACTCCCCATTTGCCCCCAAAACCCCCAGTCTTAAGCAACAGCTAAGCTATTTTTTGTCTTCATAAATGTGGCTATGACGGACATTTCGTGCAATTAGAATCATGTAATATGTTTGGGTTTTTGTTTGGCTTCCTTAAATTAGCGTAATGTTTTCAAGGTTCATTGATGGTTATAGCATATATCAGGACTTCATCCCTGTTTACCGCCGAGAAGTATTTCATTGTATGGATATACCACATTTGTCTGTCTTTCACATCAGTTTGTAGACATTTAGGTTATTTCCAAGAAGTGGAATGGTGTTTTGTTAAAGTCCAAGCACTGTTAAAATTATAGATTATTAAGCTAGATAGAGTCTACGGCCATACCACCCTGAACGCACCCGATCTCATCTGATCTCGGAAGCTAAGCAGGGTCGGGCCTGGTTAGTACTTGGGTGGGAGATTATTAAGCTAGATAGAGGAAAAAGAAGAATTTAGGAAAGAACACTGGGAAAACACAAAAATACCATATTGAAAAAGACCTAAATATCATTTATTTAAGGCAGAGAATTCTTTGACAAAACAAATGTAATCTTTTTAAAGCACATTATCCAGATACATGAGTTTCATATAACCAGATACATGGTTACCTTTCTTTGGAGGAGAAGTAAAGCAGTATAGGTTTTGTTAAGGAGAATTTCAATTCCTTGGGGCAAAGAGGAGAGCTATGTGACTTTTTAAATTTTACTTTATTTTGCACTGCCTTATTGCTTCTGTTTTTTAAAAAGATTATATTGAGTTTAGTACGTTTCTATCAGATTTTAACCTTCTGCTGTCAGAATTTTCTTGAGGTTGTTGGGAAAATAAAAGGACACCACTCAGAAATGACTTTGAATGTGCCTTGTGTGCTTTAACTCCTTTCAGAAACAAAGCCAGCCTGTGTATTCAACAACGTGGAATATAACGATGGGGATATGTTTCGAATGGACAGTTGTCGATTCTGCCGATGCCAAGGGGGTGTTTCCATCTGCTTCACGGCCCAGTGCGGAGAGCTGAACTGTGAGAGGTACTATGTACCTGAAGGAGAGTGCTGCCCTGTGTGTGAAGGTAAGAAAAGGTGCTGATTAAAGATTAATAAGCATAGACATGGCTCAGAGTTTTAGTATCAAAATCCACCAAAGCAGTCTCATCCAAAAATAGTGGAATATTGAAGAAGTTCCCTCTTTATGACATTCGTGATCCATCTTTTAGGACTTCGATAACCTCAGGAAGGCTGTGTGAAAATCTCTTCCCAAGGGAAGTTACGCCCTGGGTGTAGAAAGGAGCCACCTGTTTATACATATCAATGTAAGATTTCCCACAGCTGCTGTCAGTTACTCCCCTGTGGTTCTAGCAGGTCCTCAGTCAGTTCTGGGGGAAGTTCTCTTCACCCTGACATCAGAGTTCCCCCTGCTTTCCTCAAGTTGCTTGGCTAGAGCAGGCCAGCCCTAATCACTGACCATTTCAGCCAGGCAGCTTAGGAGCTTGTCCTGCCTCCTTTCTACACCCGAAGGGAGGTAGGATCAGGACTCCACTGCCATCCCCACTTTTTGAAAACGTGTGTTGGTAAGAGTGGGCTGTGTGGCGTGGTGGTGACACCAGCTTAAGGCCCACCCATGTGTCAGGTGTGGTCCTGGGTTGAAGGTTCTCAGGGGCCTGCTTTTTCTATATCCCCTCACCCCTCTAGCAACTGATAGTTTCACATCCTTCTAATAGGCTTTATCCTCTTCTCTGTGATATTCGTAAATAATAAACATTTCAGGATAATAATTCTGGATATCCATTCACTACAACCCTCCCATTTTAAGGCTTAAGAAGTGGAAGTTCAGAAAAGTAGGACATTTGTCTGAGTTGATCATGAAACCAGGACAATAGCCCCACACCTGACTGTGTCTCTGCTGTGACCACATCACACTGGTTTCCCAGAAAGGGGGGTCATGTGAGCCTTCTTGTCTTGACTGACTAGGTCACAGACCTTCCATCTGGAATCAGACATGTCAGTCTCATGTCTGACATTTACCCTGTCTTTATCTGCGCAGAGAACAGGAGGACAAAATGTCATGCCATGTTCCGTACTGTTTCCTATTTTCCTAAAATCCTGTTCAGTGTCCAAGCTTTATTTACTACATAATATTGAAGACCTGAAGAGGTTTAAAATACACAAACCAGGGATGCCTGGGTGGCTCAGTTGGTTGGGCGGCTGCCTTCGGCTCAGGTCATGATCACAGCGTCCTGGGATCGAGTCCCGCATCGGGCTCCTTGCTTAGCGGGGAGCCTGCTTCTCCCTCTGCCTCTGCCTGCCACTCTGTCTGCCTGTGCTTGCTCCTGTGCTCTCTATCTGACAAATCAAAAAAAAAAAAAAAAACCAAAAAAAATACACAAACTATACTCCTAACACTGAACAACTGTTCCTAGTAGGGAAATTCTTTTCCGTGTTAGCAATTATTTTGGTCAACGTGGGAGAAAGGTGGTTCAGTTTTTAGGTGTTGTTGGGGATTAATTTTTAAAAGATCACATCAAACTTCTAACCTTCCCAAAAGATGTGTTCCCTAGCTGGCCCCAGTTGATAATAATCACTGAAACTATGTAGCAGTTGGTGGTGTAAAAACATTGATAGGAACCTCTGTGTAATAATCATAATGAGTTGTCTAGGCATGGATCCGGTTAGGTCTCACTTCCTGGAATTCAGATCCAGGCTCTGAGTAGAAATGAAGTATGCGGTGTAAATATTTTTTATAAAGAAATTTTATAAAGTCTTATCTAGCTCAGGTCTTTGGCTGCTTCCATTTCTGGCAGCCCGGCTTTCTAAAGCCAGGACTGCACTATTTTAACTTTTGGCATTCTAACTTTCCTATAATGCCGTTCCTTCTTTAGACTGGAGAGGACCAAACTCATAACTGCCTGGACTTCCCTCCCAGCTCAGCAGCCCTGACTTTTTGAAGCCAGATTTTATGTGTTTCTGAAAAAGAAAATTGAGTGGTTTATCTGGTGGCTCTCATTATCATGGTAGTTGGGCCGGTGAGTGCTGTGAATTGTGCAAGCCTGATGATTCACAGGCCTGTACCCCTGAAGCAAATAATACATTATATGTTGATTAAAAAAATAAATACTTAATAGTACCTTAAAAAAATAATGGTGGTTGGAGATTTTGTATGCGGTATTTATGTCCTGGTCAGTAATGTCAGAAAACATGTTTTGTTGTTTACAGTAGCCTGGCTTCTCTTGATCCCCAGCCAGGGCTGCTGTTTGGCCACCCAGCTCATTGGGGGGGGGGGGGGGGAAATGGCCTGGGTTCCCAGCCTTCCCTCCAGGGCATGAGCCATGACCCATGGTATGTCTAAACCAGCCTTGTCCTGAACAAGGCCACAGCAAGTGCCTGCTGTACTCACCAGTGTCCACGTGCTGTCCACGTGGATCTCCAGGCACCCTGAGACAGAGTTCAGTTATCCAAGAAGCCACAGTATCCCTCTGAGTTAGATGGGGGCATTATTTTTCTACCTTACAGGTGGTGAAATTGAAGTATAATAAACATTAAAATTGGGACGCCTGGGTGGCTCAGTTGGTTAAGCAGCTGCCTTTGGCTCAGGTCATGATTCCAGCGTCCTGGGATCGGTCCAAAATTGACAACTCAGAAGACCTTGTCAAAAGCCTAAAATGGACCTGCATTTTGTAATTACCAGCCCACAGCTCTGTCCACAGTTTTGCGACTTCATGAAGCAGTAACACCTGCACGTTGGTTTTTATGCTACAGATCCCCTGCCCCGTCTGCAGTGCCAGGAAAGGTGGACACGAATTCAGGATGACAGCTGCTTTTGCATGTCCCCCTGGAGACACTATGCAACCCGAGCTTCTGCCGATGACAGCAGGCAGAGATAAAATGTAGATTAAATTAGAATGCCCTCCATCTTACCTGGAACTCACCTTTTTCATCTAGATCCCGTGTATCCTTTTAATAACCCTGCTGGCTGCTACGCCAACGGGCAGATCCGTGCCCACGGGGACCGGTGGCGGGAGGACGACTGCACGTTCTGCCAGTGCATCAATGGAGAGCCGCACTGCGTGGCAACAGCCTGCGGACAGAGCTGCATGAACCCCGTCAAAGTGCCTGGCGAGTGCTGCCCTGTGTGCGAAGGTGAGCCTCGTTGCTTCTAATGAGTCCCTGGCGAATGTCTCGTGTTGGATAAGCTTCTACCAGTGTGTGCTTGTTTGTTTTTTATTTCCTTGGGCACGATGTCTGCTTCATGCTGTTACCAGTTGCAGATGAATTTATTACATGGCCAAAACTAATCGTTTGGGGCAAATATTGCAAATTTGCAATGAGAACCACGTGGTCTTAATTTTTACTGCCGCCAACATGCTTGTCTCAAGACTTTATGATACAAGAATATATACATTTCAGTCCATTCACTTTAAGCCTAATTAGCATCCAGAGGTCAACGTGGTGAAATAGAATGGGAAGTAAGATCCATGACGCAGGTGAAATAGAATGGGAAGTAAGATCCATGACGCAAGCGTGGCATGTTCGATTGATCGTGTTTCCAGGAGTCCTGATGGCTGGAGGAAAAGTCTGCAACGATCAAAGGCAGTTTGCTCTCCCAACTGCCTTCAGTCAGCAGCCCTTCTTCTACTATCCTGAGGCTTTTCCTTAAGTCTTGGTTGCCTGCATTCACTACCCCTCTTCCTGTGTAGTGGAGAGGAGCCCCAGGCTTCCCAGGTTAGCCTTTCACAAGCCCTACTCCAGCCCAGTTGTCCCATCCTGGGAAGTTTCTTTGCACACTTAAGTCAGCCTTAATCCTCTGTGCCTGTTAGTACAGACAAGAGAGTGAATATTTATATTGACAGATCCAGTAGAGAGTATCTGTCATTCAGAAGCACATTTGCATAGTAAGATGAACTACAGAGGATCATGTTGATGGATCCTTCTAGAATTTTTAAAAACAGCTCTTAAGGAACTGACAGATCTTTTCAGAAATTCAGTTGGCTGGGGGCACCTGGGTGGCATGGCTGGTTGAGTGGCTAACTCTGCATCCGACTCTTGGTTTCTCCTCATGTCATGATCTCAAGGTCCTGGGATCAAGCCCCGTGTTACACTCAGTACAGAGTCTGCTCGAGACTCTTCCTCCCTCTCGCTCTGCCCCTCCCCCCGCTCTCTCTCTCTCAAACAAACAAAATCTTTTAAAAAGGGCGGGGGGCGCCTGGGTGGCTTAGTGGATTAAAGCCTCTGCCTTCGGCTCAGGTCATGATCCCAGAGTCCTGGGATCGAGCCCCGCATCGGGCTCTCTGCTCAGCAGGGAGCCTGCTCCCTCCTCTCTCTGCCTGCTTGTGATCTCTGTCTGTCAAATAAATAAATACAATCTTAAAAAAATAAAGTAAAATGATTTAAAAAAAAAAAAGGAAAGGAAATTCAGTTGACTAAATCCTGTATCAGGAAGTCTTTTGCTTCTACCTAAATTGTAAGAAACTCAGGCTTCAGAGTTTGCCTGACTAGCTTCATTAACCTCTCAGGGCTTAGAATTCTAAAGAACTTAAAAATCATATAAAAATTTAAGCTGGAGGACTCTAGGTCTACTGACATCACCAATTCCCTCAGCATTACTCTACTCACAGTGCAGCTGCCACACTCCAAAAGTTTATAGCTTCCAGATGACCAGTTTTGTGGAAATCACCCACCCCTCACATGGATACTCCTCCCATCCCCTAAAGACCGTGCTTCAGTGCTGGAAACAGGAATGGATGGAAATACGGAGGATGGTAGAGGGTCGGCTTTATGAGAAAGGGCGCCTTGCTGAAACAGAGATGGAAATATCTTTCCCTGAGAATTGGGGACAGTCTGCTGTCAACTTAAAATACTTACGTTCATGTACGTGTGGGATAAACTTTAATAGAAAGTTAAAGCTTAAGTGTATTAACCAGCAAACACTAATCCTTTAACTTCATAAGCCTTGAGTTGTAAATCGAAAATAAGACTAAAAATCTTATATTAAAAAAATTATAAGACCTTCCCTCTGAAAGTAAATGAAGGGAAGGCATTCACATACCCACTACCACGGTGATAGAGCAGGGAGACTGTCCGTGACGAGCAGTGTCTGTGTGTGTGACACAGACTGACGGATTCGGACGTCGTGGAGGTGTTCGCGTAGGGAGTGAACGTTAGTGTGATTACTTAGAGTTCCGTCTCACAGCATCTACGTCGAGTTATAATCCAATCTCCCACTATCTGAGAAAGGAGTCATAGTTTTGGTCAGGTGTTAATTCCAAAAAAGTTCGTTAAGAACTTCTGGTTGTCCAAATACAGCACTGGACACAAAGAAATAAGAGACCACTCCTCCTTATTAAAGTCAGAGAAAATATTTTAGGCTGTTTTAAATTAAATAAGAAAAGGCATGCCCGTATTTCGGTACTGTAGGGTTAAGCGCTTTGTATTTGTATCTGATGTCATTGAATCCTCTCAGTAACACTGTGCTGAAGCCTTCCTCATCCCATTTAAAGACGAAGAAATTAAGGTGGAAAGAGACAAGGGTAATATCCCCCAAGGTCAGTGGCTGTTAAGTAGCCATAATGGCATACACGTCAGATTCAGCTACGTTCTGTTTCCCACACTCCCAGATGTCGTCTGTTTGCTCCTACCCCTGTTTCCAGTTTCCTTACTCATCTCTTTTCATTTTTGGTTCTTGGTCCTATGTTGGGGGAGGAGACAGGAGTGGGGTGGCTGCTTGAGAAGCTCAGGGGACCAATGCCTTTGGAGAGACCCATCACAGAGTTCCTTCCTAAGCCTCGTGTCAGGACAGTCTCCTCTCCAGAACTCAGCATCTTGATTTCAAGCTGTAAGCTTCTGCTGATCTCTGTTCCTCTTCCTCATCTAGCCTTTGGCACAGTCCATTTTCTAGTTCTCAGAGAACTAGATTATCTTGAATTTCTTGTTTTTGTTCTTAAGTAGTGATTTTCATATAAGATTATTCTTGCTCTCCATTAACTCTCATTTTAAGATATAATAGGAAGACAGAAAAATCCTTTTGGTATGGGATTATAAAAATAGTGCCCAGCTTAAGAGTGAATCCTAAAAGGTTACTTATTAATAATTATAATAAACTTATAAAATAATACAGGGTGAATGAATTTTATTGCTTCATTTAGGGGACCCAAGAAAGTCTCTGGAACTATTCGAAGATACTTTCTCGGCACATATTTAAGTAGAATTTCAGGTGATCTCAGAATAGTGAAAAGATTAGGTGAAATAAAAAAGGCAAGTTGTTAACATGTAATACGTGATCGGCCACAATTATTTGGAGAAAACCAGGAACAGTGGTGTTGATGAGTCTGCACTCAGCAAATTCCTCCGTGCACATTTAGCTGTCGTCCTAGGGTACACATTCAGAGCCTGAAGCGAGATAAAAGAACCCACACAAAGAGTGTGGTTTGAGACTCTTTCTAAATAAATTATGTATTACCAAACAGGGCATGTTAGGACCTGCAGGGACGATCGGTCACCTTGTCATGACCATTGTTGCTCCTGGAGCTCCATACCTGCCAAGTGAGAAACACCATGTGTTTGGTTACTCCTGGAGGACTGGGGACTGGAACCTGGGTCCCCTTCAAGACTTGGCTCTTACTTGACAGCTAACTTGATAAACAACTACCTAAGTGCTTTCTAAATTGGCACTTAAGTACTCTCGTGAGTGAGTCTTACCCCATTATTGTCAACACCCAGTTCAGGTGTACAGATAAGCCATCCCATTCTGTTAGTCTGTAACTGATTATATTCTGGGTTTTGTTCTGCTGGCTTTTCTCTTCATTTCTTCTTATTCTTCAATCGCATGATTTAAGTTTTCTGCCCTTTTTTCAAGAGCTAGGATGGGAGAGAATGGAATAGTATATAAAGTTCGCAATTTAAGTGTACAGATGGAAGATATGTCCTTATCTCCTCAAAAACTGAAAACAGGCACATGGGTGATGCCATTGGTTGAATGTACGACTCTTGGTTTAGGCTCAGGTCATGATCTCAGGGTCGCGGGATCGAGCCCCGCTTCGGGCTTCGTGCCCAGCGTGGAGTCCACTTGAGACTCTGACTGTCCCGCTGCCCCTCCCACTCATGCTCTTTCTCTCTGTCTCTAAAATAGATAAATCTTTAAAAAACAAACAAACAAAAAAACCCCGAAAAACCTGACAACAGAAAAGGAAAGCAGCAGAAGGAGGTCTTCCTCAGCATCTAGCACCGTTAGTGTCATCGAGTTTATAGCCTGTAACCGTAGCTAACATTTCGTGCACGCTGACTGAGCCAGCCTGAGTGCTTTAAAGACCAACAGACAGCTCATTGACCCTTACAGCTCCCCTCTGGTAGCACCATCCTAGTTCATCCTCACAGAACCCGAAGTTTAGAGATCGTGTAACTTGCCTGGGGTCATACAGCTCAGAAATGGCAGAGCAGCATGTTCCCGGAGCCTTGGCTCTGGAGCCCGCAGGTGGACTGCCTCTGAGCCAGACCCTGCACTGCACTCCAGGTTTACCAGTGGCCTGAACACGGCTACTCCCCTTGAGATAGGAGTTTAGCATATTCTTTTGAATCCGTGAAATAGCACCTGACATGGAAGTAGGCACTGGGAAGTTGTTAACGAATAAATGATGAGCGAGTGAGTTAGGGAGCGCGGGAGAGCCTGGAGCAGGAAGTCAAGCCGACTCCTGTTAACAGATCTCCGTCTTAGCCGAGTGAGGTGGCATATCCTGATAAAGGCTTCCTTGTCCAGAGTCTCCAGTGCTGACCCTGATCAGATGAAGAAAGAAGAACATTAGAATGCTTCTATTTGAAAATATACTCTGAGAATGGAAAGCATTGTTTTAGATGGAGTGTGTTTGGCACATGGTGGGCCCAGATATCTGCAGGCGAGTTGGACCAGTTGGCTTCACGTTGACCGCTCGGTCTGCTGATGGGCACTGAGCTCTTGACTCCTTCCCAGGGCAGCCACGGGGCCTTCCAAGACTGGTTTGTGAACTGTGGCTTCTTGTCTCTGCAATTTAGTCCCTGTATCCAGAATCACAGAGTTGAAGCGCAGATCCTACAAGGCTAATGCTCGCTGTCACATTTAATGTACTGCTTTTGAGACCTGCCTTGCGAGCATATAGGTGCTGCTGCCTTATTAGTTCAGCCAGAATTTTTTTTTACTGTCACAATTCAATATTAAAGATACTCTATAGGGACACCTGGGTGACTCAGTGGGTTAAGCCTCTGCTTTCGGCTCAGGTCATGATCTCAGGGTCCTGGGATCGAGTCCCGCATTGGGCTCTCTGCTCATCGGGGAGCCTGCTTCCCCCCTTCTCTCTCTCTGCCTGTCTCTCTGCCTACTTGTGATCTCTCTCTTCCAAATGAGTAAATAAAAATATTTTTTAAAAAAAGATACTCTATAATTTTTCCCCCAATAACATCAGATGCATATTTTTTAAAAAAGATACTCTATTGCATATTTAGATATTGCATATAGATGCAAATTGCATATTTATTGTATATAGATGCATATTTTTTTAAAAAGATACTCTATAATTTTTTCCCCGATAACATCAGATGTAAATGCTGCCTATGCTGATTTTTAATGTCAGAGAGAGACCCTAAGATTACAGTACTATTTTCTATTAAAAAAAAAAAACCTGTTGTATAATTAAAGGTAAGATTAGGTTTTGGGGAGGGATATTTTGGCTCTAAGGCATATGTGACATACCCTGGAATGACTCAGTAAGAAAAATGCAAGAAATGTGAACAGGTGTAAGGCCAGCTTGGCTGCCACACCTGGTGCAAAAGATAACAATTACATTGCCACTTGAAGCCTTGATGTCAAGCCTGTTCATCTTGGGCTATGGCCGGACCCCACCCAGGTGGCCACTGTGTCCCGAGTGTTCTTCAGGCCAGTGTGTGTGGTCGCCTGCTGGGAGGATCTGTTTGTTTTGATGACCTGGGGGATTTCAGACCCAACACCAAGTGTATCACCTATCAAAAATTAGGAACAACGTAGGTAATATTTAATAAGGTAATATTCAGCATCACGACTTAGGTTACCAATAAATAAATTCTGTGGATGTGGTTGGGCAGACGGCTAGTTTTTCTCCTAGTTCTGTCTCTCTGAAACAAAAGCAAATCTATTTCCCATCTCAGACAGGAAATCAAAGAGTTATTTGTAGCTTATCAAAGTTAGATAATGGGTATATAAAGGTCTGTCATATTGTTTTATCTGCTTCAGTATTTTTTTTTAATTTCTATAATAAAAACTGGAAATAAGTGCTGTTCATTGAGTTATTTTATGAAACCGAATGGAGTTTCAGACTGGTCTAATAATTCTGCTAACCCGGAGTAAGCCAACTCTGTAGAAGAATAAGAGATTCCCTGTGCATTGATTCTTCCTGAGTCTCTGGATTTAAAACAGAATGTGATTGAACCAGACAGTCAACTCTCTTTCTTCCCGGCACCTGGTTTTCTCAGATCTCTTACTTGGGTAATCCTGATCCTACTTGGGACAATGCTGAAGAGCATGAGGCTTTTCTTGACCTGGGTGGCTTGAGTAAGCCACTTCAGCATCAGCTCACAGAGTAGAGTGAATGCTGAGTACCTCTGGAGGGCTGGAGGGCTGTCAGCGATCAAACATACTGTCCTCTTTCTCCTCAGTCCTCATTTTATAGAAACACCCTATTCTTTCCCATAAATGCTGATGATATTGTTTGAATCAAGCTGCCCTTCAAATGAAATTTTTACTAGGCTGCCAGAAAAGTCTGTACCAGGCACATATCTGGGTGGGAATTCCTTAAAACAAGAAAAAATGTTTCCAGCCCTGCCCATAATACTTCCTCACTGAACAGTATCTCAAATGATTAAGCTACTGCTTCTGTGGCAAGGAGTCAAACATAGTTTGGCTGACCCAAGAGGCTGTGAAGTCAAAGACGCCGCAAGGTCACATGATATTAACACTCTGGTACATCAAACAGGGATCAAAAATCAGTTTATGGGTGGTATTGTTTCAGTGCCATCTACGGTGCTATTATGTAGGCCAAGAATAATAAAATACTCATAATATCTCAAAGACTGTTAGGCATGCTGTTTCATCCTTTAACTCTAAGTGTCCTGGAAACCCACTCCATAAATGGGAATTGAAATATAGCACGGTCTGTTTTTTAGCTTGTCCAAATAAGGTCCTGTGTTGGGTCACAAATGCATAGCAAAGGACTGTTTGTTAACCTAGGTGGGTATTTAACCTAAAGCATCAAAAATTTTTCTTGGATGAATTTCATGATATTTTTATTTTCTCCAGTCATTGACAATAGCTTTAGATATTTCAAATACCCTGAGAATGTTATTATTGAGAACATCTTGTGAAACCCATTATTAGAAAAACCTCTGCTCTGAAGTTACAGCTTCCCG
Organism: Taxidea taxus jeffersonii; assembly: GCA_003697995.1. NCBI lineage: Eukaryota > Metazoa > Chordata > Mammalia > Carnivora > Mustelidae > Taxidea > Taxidea taxus. Next base: position 30,102 of record RCUC01122216.1, on the reverse strand, counting down.
TCATCCTGGCTATTAAGCATTTTCCTGTGGATGTGGCCTGCGAGGGGCAGGCTGCTCTTTATTTCTCCTGTTGTTCACTTCCCATGCCTAAAAGGGCACTACTGTTAGGTGTCTACTAATTTTCCTACGTAGATAATGATTGAATCTCATAGTTCAGACTTGGGCCTGCTAATTTTCATCTAATCAACAGAGGCAGGAAAACATAGTCTGGAATGCTAACTATGTGAATGAAAAATATTTAGTCATTCTTGAAATGATAGGAATGTTTTTCCAACAAGCTTAAATAAACACAATCTCTACTGAGACTGTGTTAAACTTTTTTTGGATGAGAGACAACTCTTAGGCAACCAAACAGAAGTTAATGAAGGTTATTAAGAAACATGCCCTTCAGAAAAGGCTCATGGACGTTTAAAAGAGAAAGATTCCGTTTTCTTTATGGTACAGCCATTGACCCAGACGTAGCAGAATTGGTTTTCTTTTAGCTTTTGTCAGCTTGTTAGAATTTGACACTTTAACTAGTAATCACATTGTCTAGCTTTTCAGAGATTTTCTGCTTTACCTAACCATGACGCTGTTTAGACCATCTAGACCATTTAGACCAGATGTTTAGACCATCTTATTTTGGTATCCTCATCTTCATCTCCTTCCACTGCTGACCTCCATTCTAGGCAATGGATCTGTCTCAACACACGTGTTTTAAAGCACCTGACAACCCTTTTCATAGGAAGTGTGTTTGTTGATACCCATACAAGGTTCAGTGATCAAGTAGCAAAATTATTTTTAGACATACCAAGATTTACACATCCAAGTGAAGTGTTTTTCCTTTCAAAATAGTTCTATGGGAAAACTGCACAATGTCCTGCAGGAATACAGTCGTTCAAAATATTTTTGGTACTTCTCTGTTGAAACTGGCGTCGGAGCCTGTGGCCTATCCTTTTGAATGCCCTTAGCTTCGCAGACCCCTAACTTTCAAGGTTTATCAAGACTCTAGGAAACAGCCAGGGTCACCCATGTGCAAGTCTGGTGAAAAAAGTGGATGATCTAGCTTGGTAAAGTCGTTCAGAGGAAGCAAAAAGGGACAGTAAAATAAAGGCACTTTATCATCTATGACATAGTAATTTGCTCTGAAAAGCAACTGCAAAGAGAAGTTTCAAATAGAATTTTAACATGAATAGCATTTTAGCACAAGCTAAAGGGATATAGCCTCTGAAAGTGAGTGCTTTTAGCAATAACACTTATTTGTAAGTATAACTCCTGGTGTGTTTATTAAAAATAAAATCAATTCACTTATGGCATAGTATTTTTTATGACTTCTAGGGGCTAGAAGCATTTATTTAAGTGGCCATGTATTAACATTTTTGTGAAGTTACAGGTGTTCCATTCAAATATATTTTCGAATTAGACTAAAATAATTTCCCTATAGAAATAATTCTATTAAGAGGGGTACTGATTCCTGCGTGATTTGTTTTTAGTATCCTAGCTTTCTAACTCCGCTTCTGGTGGTATTGTTTTAAACCATTTCAGTGTATGGTCTTCAGTTGATCTTACAAGAACAAAATGATTTCCCATTATTTAATACATGAGGGTTAGCTTCAGAGACTGTAACCCAGTGAACTGTTTTAGAGGCCCTCTTTAGAAGTATTTTCTGTGCTGTGTCTGTCTGATTATTGAAGATAAAATGTGACTCAAGTGTATAAAATGTCTGCTATAGTATTATTTAAAAAAAAAAAAAACCTGCAGGAATGAAAATGTCTGCTGAAAAGTGTCCCTTGGCCATTTGTGGATCTTCCATTAGAGGTAGCTGCTGAGGGGACAGGGAGCGGGATGCACGCTGGGACGTCTGTTTCTGGGAGCCCAGCACTGCCACATCTTGGTACAAGGGCCCTACAATCCATTTGATAGAAATTCAGTAGGTAATAAGGGATAATGAACATTGAGTGCTTTTTTGAAATTTGTCAGAAACACAAGGCGATAGTGATGCTTTGGCATTTCACACATTTTCTTTTTTAAATTTGAGTTGAATTATTAGCAGTTAGACCATATTTGTACTTAACATTTATATCTACTTAACATTTATATCTACATAATATCTATTTACACACCAAGTGAATTTTACTTTCATACCTGAGAGATTAGCTGGATTTATCATATTTGTTTGAAACAGAGCCCAGTTCAGGTGGCCAAGCCACTGGAGATCGCAGAATTTAATGCTGGCCACCAATCAAAAATCAGATTCAGGACAAGGCTCTAGCTCTTACTCTGCAGCTCCGCTGTGAAACATAGTCAGGAATCCCCAAGAAAGTTCAAAGGCCAACAAGTTCTTGGTCTCTGGGGAGCCTCAGAGCACTGAGCCCCTCTAGGTTTGACTTTTCACCTTGGCTGCTGGAGCAGACTGAGAGCAGAGTCTGTAAGCCACATCCCCAGCCTGCCAGGACCTCACAGCATGCACTCTGGGTTCTCGCCTCATCACTGGCTGCAGTGAATTCTTTTCTACTTAAAATTTACCTTGGCCCTCGTTTCCTCACTCTAAAAAAGTATACATGCATGATAATAACTTGAGGCTGCTTTGAATCTGCTTTGCAATCAAGCAAGAAGGTATATTTAATGCTTGTTGAGATATTTAGCACCTGCCATTAGCTTGCGCCTGTGCCTTGTATTTATTTGGTTCTGACGCTGTTACTTTGGCCATCAGTAGGAAGACAAGATATGGTGCTCTTCTTTTTCACCTTAATTAGAAAGCTGTTGCCCTGTACATTAGCTCACTTTCTTTTTTTTTTTTTTAAGATTTTATTTATTTATTTGACAGAGAGAGATCACAAGTAGGCAGAGAGTAGCAGAGAGAGAGGAAGGGAAGCAGACCCCCTGCCTAGCAGAGAGCCTGATGTGGGGCTTGATCCCAGAACCCTGGGATCATGACGTGTAGCTCACTTTCTAAAACAATTCAGGAGTCTCTATTTTATTAAAAATTTCATCTAAAAAATGTTTTGCAATGATAATAAACCATTTGCGATAGCCACAGGCCTCATAAATTGAGAGGGATTGGCACATTCAGATCTTTTCAAAATCATGACTCTTTCATCCTTTCTGGGAACTAAGTTTTAGAAAGATTGGACAGAGATTTTAGGCCAAATTAATTCAGTAGGGATGCTCCATTGAGCTTGTTCTATTATTTGAGACACCCCCAGTATTGTTGTTAAGAAAGTACCAGTTGAACTGTCTCTTACTGTTAACATAAGTCTTATTCGGTCCCACATCTGAAACTGGGATCTGCTCATCAAAGACAGCTTTTAGAGATGGGTCTTCTGTATCCTCTTGCAACAGGAGAATGGCAGAACTACTGGCAAAGCAACCAAAATATTATGTATTTTAATGTAATGAGTTTGCCCTCCTCCCCAAAGACCCAGTAAGGCCCCCATAATGAGAGAGGAAGAACTGGGTCAGCCAGGCACACAGGACGATTGTCTCCACTCACACTGGATAAGCTGATTATGAAGAGATTTCTGTTCTCTTCGAGACATCACGGACACAGTCAAAATGTGGAACAATGATATCAGACTGCCACTCAGCAAATGTGAAAGGCGCCAGTGGCTGGTCACTAACACGCTCCAAAGCTTACCAGACCATATGAAAGGATGTCATGGACCAACCCACATCCTAGATGCTTTTCATGTTATCACTGGAGATAGAAAAGGATGCTTAGGATACAATGGACAGGGTTCAGAATGCCAAAGCAGCGGCCGTACCATTTATCAGCTGAACACTGAAGGCCTGCAAAAGGGCACATAATTCATTTACTCAGCCATCCTCTGAGACCAGGTCGAGCTCCAAAGCAGGCAGGATAGTCATGACAACGGCAATTCTAGCAACAAGTAATATCCATGTAACACCTAGAGTTTGTCGTCCCCTCTTTATGATCTGATTTGAGCCTCGCAGTGACACAGTGACATTGGAATAGTGGATATTCCCATTTTATAGAAGCCCAAAGAGGTTTAGCACCACATGTGAGATAGAGAAGAGGGAATCCAGCCAAATCTCCTGACTCCCGAGTCCATGTCCTTGGCATTGGGGAGACTGAGGAAGGTACGTTGGTGAATGTGGCAGTGCTGGACCATCATGGCTCAGATTCAGAAGCCATTCTTGCTGCTGGCTCTGCTCTCAGTGCAGAGACCCAGTTACCATCCTTCCAGCCTTTGATCCTGTTCGTTTTCCTGAGCCTCTGTCTGGCTCGGGAATTTGGACCTTGCTGTTTGACCTCCAGAAAAGCCCGTTGAGGCTGCCCAGGGATACGGGCCCACCCAAGGTCATGCGATTTGCTCTCCCTAGCTGTCTCTGTGCTCGTGCGCTCGCCCTCTGCCCAGCCTCGTCTCTCCAGGTGCTGGGCCCTGACCAGTGGCACTCATGTGCCCCCTGGGGAAAGTAAGTGGACTCCAGCTGCCGGGCACTGAGATGACATCGTCGGTGCTCTCGTTTGCATTCCGGTTATCTACTCATCCCTTTTCTCCTTCTGACTCTTGCTGACCTTTGTTTCCATCGCAAGGTAAATTTGCTGAGCACTCCACAGGAGTGCCCATTCTTCATCCCCTGCGAGCTGCGTTGCTGAACTGAGTGCGTGCCCAGCTCTTTTCAGGGTTATTTTGTTAACACTTTATTCCTTTGGCACCATAGGTGAATTGAGATAGTCCTAGAAGTGAATTCCCCAGATAACTGAAATTTGGGTGTCAGATTTTACATTAAGAATTTTGAGGGAGACCTACGATGCTTTGCATCCTTGCCTGCCTTCTCAAGCCAAAGATACAGATCATAATTTCACCTACTTTAGGCAGTTGAGTATCATCACTGGGTTTCTCACAGAGACTGCTTGGGTTTGGGGACTTTCGAGAGTCTGGCTCTCAACAGTCTGAATCTAGCTTGCTGCTCGAGAGAAGCTCATTTATTGAGCACCCACTATGTGTAAGGGACTGCTGCAGCAATGAGAATCCTAAGGGACTTGCTGTCCAATCTTCTAGAAGGTAGGGAATTAGAGATAATTAGGGATTTATCTCTAATTTCCTGTTGAGGACATTAGAGACAATACTAAATGGGAGCACTTCTTCATCAAAAAAGTGTGCCCTGGGGCGCCTGGGTGGCTCAGTGGGTTAAGCCTCTGCCTTCGGCTCAGGTCATGATCCCAGGGTCCCTGCTTCCTCTCTCTCTGCCTGCCTCTCTGTCTACTTGTGATCTCTGCCAAATAAATAAAATCTTAAAAAAAAAAAAAGTGTGCCCTGACTTTCCATGCTCAGGCATCTTTGTTCTTCTTTATTCATTCATTTAGCATGACTGTGGGCCAAGTATTAGGCTTGGTGCTAAGGTTCTAAACCATGAATAAACAGTTGTTCCTAACGCAGGGACTTTTTCCCTCTCTGGTCCTCAGCCATTTTCCAGAGGGTTGGGCTGAGATACCAAAATTCTGACCACCTGACACACCCCAGTTCAAGATAGCTCTTAGTGTGCTTACACACACATACACAAATGTATTTATAAATATGACCCATTATTTCTGGTTAACGATTGCCAAGATCCATCCTCTAGGAAAATGAACAATAAAAATAATATAATAATAAAACATAAGTTTAAAAGATCCAAGTTATTGTTGGACTCCAGTCATTTTGTGAGAGCTTTCAAGCTGAATTCTTGGGAAAAGACTTCTTCTCTATAAAAAATTTTAATTTGTCTTTTGTGGTCTTTTTAACAATAACCTCAGAATCCTACTACTGTCTTTTTCTGTTAAATATGAGATTGGTAAAGGAAGAAAAATATCTGCAACAGCCAAGTTCCTTGGAAAAAGCATACAAAGTTAATAAATAGGTCTAAAGTAAATATGTGGTCATTTCTCTATCTGACCATAAAATAATACAGATCTTGGGGACATTTTCACACCATTCATCTTAAAATAAAGAAACTGCTCTGTGATAAGTACTTTAAAAATTACAAGGATGTAGGTGTTGTTATGAGAAATATATACACAGGAAAAAAGGATCGCTAAGTGTGTAATGGCTGAAAGAATTTGAAAACTCCAGCTGTAGATTTTTTTCCATGACTTCATGAGACTTTTGTAAATACACATCCATGCCCCATGGAAATCCCCACCTTCCAGATTAGGGGAGTTTTGTATCCTCTGTCTGTCTGTTCTCATCATCTACATGAATAGTTTCCCCTCTAGCTTCATTTGGGAAAATTTCATCTTTATAGTATTTCTCTTCCCAAGCTGAAATTATGTTGACAATTTGGTGATTTATTGGGATGATTTTCTGACTAGTTATGGTCACATTTGAAAAGCGACTGTGGTAACAGAATGACATATGAAGACACAGTAAAGCAGATAAGCTATCTCCTTTGGTTCTGTCTTGTCCAACTTTATCTCCAGTTTTATGGTCCTGGCCAGGCACACAGCAACTGGTGAGCTATAGGACCTGATAGATTTAGCCTTAGAAAGTGAGTGACTCTCTGGAATTTTCCCACTCATTAGCTATTCACATGGCTTAACCAAGACAGCCAATCAATCAGTCAATCGATAATTTTTTAAGAATCTTAAGAGAATGCTTGAATTAGGACTGAAAAGAGAACATAATTGTTCATCTCTGTCTCTCAACAGTCGAGTAAACAGGCTTATGAATTTGCAAAGAGCCATGTAACATTATGCAAATCATTATCAAAGTCCAAAAGCAGGAGTAAATCAGATACAGATAGGAGTAAACTTCATGTATCTTGTTACACTTCTACTTGAAATTCTTTCAACTTATGAAGAAATGTAAGCTGCCTTTAAAAAAAACAAAACTACTTTTTCTAGAAATTTGCCTATAATGAGGTTTTTTCCAGGAAAACTTCCCTTAGTATGTGTGTGGGCACGCACACGTATGCACTCAGGCATGCTAGTGGGACCCGGGTGCTGGTAAGCAGCTGCTGCCCACAGCCCGGCCCCCAGCCCAGCCGCACACCCAGGCTGCAGCAAGGTGAGGCAGCACCCCTAGAGATGGTCGAAGTCTGGAACTAGAGCTAATTACCTCCCTGTCGGAGGCCATGCTTTAGACAGACTCGGGAGGGATGACTCTGGATGTCTTCCACAAGTACTTTTCCAGAGTCACCCACCCATACTCAAGAGCTACTAATTGGCTGTCAGCATTCCCAGAGTTGCTAATCAGAAAGAGTGCTTCACACCTTTCTCAATGGAGATAATTAGTATTATTTGCAGGAGATAAACAGCTCGTAGTAATCAAGGTAATGAGAAAAACTTGGTATGCATTATTTCAAAACCAGAAGTTCAGTGGAGTGATACAGATTAGACCTCAAGTTAAAAGCATCTATTAATATCTTCATTTAAGCTATAGCCCCTCAAAATATAAAAACTGGTGATTATATAAATTATTTCAGGAGCAAATTCACATTATTATTATACACTTTAAAATAACTGAAGATCAAATTACATTCTTTTTCATTCTTTTGTTGTCCCAAATGTGTCAAACTATCTGATATGACAATAGGACTGATATTAAAACTTTAAATCAACATCTTAAAAGGTTATACTTAGGTGTCAACTTCTTCTCTTTCTTTCTGGAGAATTTCCCATAAAATAACAAAAAGGAAGATAGTAGAGAGTTTAGATTTGCTTAACACATATATATCTCCTGAATAATCAAATATATCTTATTTTATGGTCTAGTGCTATGGCCTTGGAGTTAAAATAATGATTATTTTTTTAACTTTGTACTCCTGATCAAATTAACTGTGACCACAGGGCCTGAGCATCTCCATTGAGTGGATACGGTTGCTCTAGGAAATACATGAACATCCATGTAAAATATTGCTGGTGTTCTTCAGAAACTTAGTTCCTGAGGCTCTCTAAATCTTGAAAAATATGAATGTTTTCCTGGAAATATTTTTACTGGGAAGGGCTTTGTTGGGCTAAGATATGAAAAATAGTTACCCCTAAATTTTAAATACATGTAAAATAAAAAGTTAATGTGTGTTTTTGTTATTGCATGTTATAATAGGTCTCCTTCCAGCATTTTGTTCTCTAAGCGTAGGATGAGAATCGGTGGCTGAACACCTGCACTCCTGACCCAGCCCCAAGGGTTCTGGTAAAAATAGCCCTTCTGGACAGTGTCAGGTGCTTAGAGAGAGTCTTTACAGACCATTCAGGAAGACAGCAGCCTGAGGAGAGCAGCAGTCCTCCACTCAGACGCGGGGTAGGAGACAGCAAGCAAACTGGATGCAGACGTAACAAACACCCATTTCTGTTCTTTATTGCTTCTAGGCTCAGAAAATATTTCTAGAATTCTTCTCCACAAAGAAGCTGTTCCAGGGTTCCCTTTAGAAATAGTTGTAGCCAAAGACAATGAATTCCTGCTCTTTCAAGCCTTCTTCCTTTGGAGGATATTAAGGTATTTCTTTAATTCCTCAGCTGATTCAGTACAAGATGAGATGGAATTCCAGGCTGATCCTGTAGGCAGCACCTCGCTGAACTTCCCCCTGTCGGGTGCCAACCTTTATACAAATATTTGCTCATTCTCCTGAATGAGAAGATCTGAGACCATTTCTCTCCTTTGAAAGGGGCCCACTAACACGTCTCTCCCCTGCCAGTTTGAAGGGAGACAGTTCTCTTTGCTCTAAGCAACAGGCATTGTATACCATGATGCATCATTGTCTCCAGAAGTCTTGGCGGGCCCTCCATTCAACTGATGATCCCCAAACCTGCCAAGGGCACAGCATCACCATCATCCTTCTAGAAAGGCATGTACTCTCTGGCCTATCCTCTCAATATCCCTTGTAATATAAGATCATAGAAATGCAGGATTTACATGAGAATCTTCTGGTGTTCAAGCCAAGACTCATCAGGATATTCTCCATGTTGAGAACACTGTTCGGCAGACCAGGTGTGAGCTAGCCGCAGTCCCAGACACACACAGTTCAGGGTACCCGAACAAGCAGCTCACACATTTCACACATGTCACCGACATTTCCTTGAGCTTCTTTATGTGTATGGCTTAGAAATAATCATATTATGATACCATGATTCTAGATTCTTTAAAATTACCTCTTCCCACCCCAAGAATTTCCTGGGATAGAAACTTGGCAAACAATCTAACTAACTTTTGGTCACTACTCTGTAAGGACTTAAATGTAACATTGATTTTTAAATGCTCCAATTCAGGATGGTATCAGATGGGTCCCTCACTTTGGAGTTCATTATTAGGAAGAAGAAATTGAATTGCAGTGGCCTTTCTTTCCCCAAATACTCTTGTGATGTTAGTAAAAGGGCCACTTCTGAGATTACATGTGAATGTTTTGGACTGAGAGCAGACTCTCAGTTCTGTTTATGATAATATCAGATCTTTTACTAGATAATTTGTAACTCCGTATTCCTGTTGTCATGTTGTTCTTAGAGAATCTAACCAAAATACAGAGAGGGCCTCACAGCGTAGGACACTGGGCACTACAATGTGGAGAGAATGATGGAAGGGAATAGGATGCAATGTATGACTTCAGATGAAATGTTAGACAGCTAGTTGTCTACAAATGTGTCTCTTAGAGATCAGCATTTCTCCAGTGACCTAGGACAATGGCAGTAAGTGTCCCCCACCCCAGTCATGCATCACTACCCTCAAAAGGCTTTTAAAATTTGTTCCAGTTTGTCCTCGTAAAGGAGAACAATACCTATTTGTTAAATGTCATAAAACGAGAGGACAAGTGTTAAAATACTATATTGAATATATCACAGTGAACGTTGTATTCAGCCAACCTCTTGAGGGGAAATTGAATAGTTTAGAGTAATTGATAATTTTCATGAGTAAATGGTTTGTTGAGTTTTTCTGTGTTTTAATATTAAATATTGAGGGAGACATAATTTGAAATGTATACACTTCCAATTTCTTCCATCTAATCTATCATAAATGAAGGGGAAACATAATTTTAAAGGTACAAAATAATTTTTTGTTCCTTGCCTTCTACCACGTCATCTGAGACTTGGAGGCCATCCAGTAAGACTTGTTTTATCTGAAATATTTACCAGTACCTAATAAACAGCCCTTCTCTGCATTTTCTTTTCATTTGTTAAACTGAACAAAAGTCATCATCCTGAATGTTGTGGGAAAACAGGCTCAGCATATCTCCTCTCCTGGAGAAATGTGTGCTTGGTGGACGCCTGACTGTCTCCCTAGCTTATGAAGCTGTTTGGATAAGGTGTGGGACCATTCAAGTCAGTGTTGTGGTTCTGATCCTCAAGCCACCCATTTCTTTTTTTTTTTTTTTTTCTGACTTTCTAACCACACATAGATCACAGTTCTGATTTCATGCGTTAAACAAAATAAGTATCAAAAGTAGCATTTACAGCACTGTCCTCGTAACAAATCCCTAAAATTCACCAGAATTCACTACCTTAGGATTTTTATGCATTCCCAGGGTCGGTGTAATCTGCCCAAATATATTTTTCCATAATACGTTTTCTGAAGGCAAAAGTCGTTCATGAACTTAAATGTCAGGTAAGAACACAAGGTTTTGGTCCAAGTCGATGTGCTCAACACTTCTTCACCCATAGCCGTTTCCTAAAGCATGGACACAGAGTTCAGAATCCAGCCCTGATCTTTGCCCTCAGACCTCTAGCACGTAGACCTAACTCCTTTCTCTGTGGGATAATCGAGACGTTACTTGAAGGTGATACAGGTCCTCTGTTCTGTCTGACATTTGTGGTTAGACTGATGTTGACAAAACATTGGCTGTCTTGTGGCTGAAGGCTGAAATGGAATCAGGATTCTGGGTGACTAATAACAGTGGTGATAAAAGAAAAACCGTATAGCTTCGAAAACCAACGATGTTGACAGTAAATTTTAAAAGAATGTCAGAAAGCGGCACAGCTGTGTTTAATTCAGGGCATCATAAGACTTGCCTAAACTTAAACGACTTTTTGATGTTTACAGTTACCTTTCAGAAAGGATACGTGAGTGACGGAAGGAAATTAGAAATTTTATGGTGGCAGGAAGTTCACATCCAAATTTCAGGGTGATGTTCTTCATACTGTGTTGCAATAAAAATAGAGAATGTGCTACACCCTCTTCATACGTATTTTTGTAGGGAGAATGCTTATCAAAGCATCACTTGAGGAAGTCATAGTTGCCCACTACCTGTGAAGAGCTGAATCATTGGCCTCTTTTAGCAGATGGATAAAAATTGAGAACTCTTGATCTTAGCAGTGGCAGCTAAAACACTTATTTTAGTCTCTCTTCCATGGTAACGGAAAACGAAACTGGAGAAGACAGTGTGAACTAATGGATAGAGTGTTGGACAGGAGGTCAGGAACCTCTGTTCTGTTCTATTCCCAGCTTGCTACTGGGTTGCTATGTAAACTTAGATAAGCCAGTCACCCTCTCTGCACCTCATATTTTCCATTTGTGGAAACATAGGTAGAGACATTCCGTACTTAGCTCTTCACAAAGATACTGTGAGCACCAGCTTCCCCTGAAGAAGTTCATAGTATCTTTTGATTAAAAAGAACTACAGAAATATGTCAGTGGCCCTGTTCCTTTTGATGACACACTGACCACAATCTCATAGAGGTTGTCGCCTATCTGAGCTGCAAAGCAGGGATCATTACGATGAGCTTTGTACTGCATGGAAACCAAGATTGCGACCCTGGAACCAGAATGCCTGGGTTTGAGTCTTGGGTCCATCACGTGCTAACTCTATGATCTGGGACAAGCGAGCAATCCTAGATTTCCTCATCCATAAAATAGGGAAAATGAGAACACTCATCTCCCTGGAATGGGATGAAGCTTGAGGCATTTTAAAGAGCATTGCAAACATATGGACCCATAATGCACTTTACAGAAGTGTGTAATTACTTTCATCGCCCAGGACAGATCTTCATTATTATCATGGCAGGGAAGGTAAAGCATCACCTTTGGCGTTGCTATCTTCTAGGCTTTTCTTCCCAGAATGGCCACTCGCTCTTCCTGCTGACGGCTTGTGTCTGACTCTGCCACTCCCATTGGCCCTGGGCCCCGAGTTCCTAATCACTATTATCCATTGTACCTGTAATAATTGAAGGAGTGTCACATAGAAGATAGGAAATGCAGATTTCAGAAGAGTTGCAAAATGGAGAGATAATTGACAGTTGGAAGCTATGTCTTGATTTTTACAGAAGATATATGCAGAAAACATCAAGAGGAAATAGAAGAATAGTTAACAATTTACATGTTGTTGATTTAACCTCTCCTGTCTGCTTTCTATAGTGGTAACCATCAGGGAAGTATAATGGGAGGGTACCAAGAAATAAATAAATTACTCAAACGTAAAGAAAAAGAGTTTTTGGATTTTCAAAAACCTAAATAAAAATCTTTCTGTTTCAGGGATTGAAAACATTAGGAAAGTATAAAAGTTTAGGGTTTGATGAAAATTATTGATTTTTTTTTTGCAACTTACTATAGTGTGGGATTTCAAAGATTGAATAGCGTCTAAGAGGTAATCATATGTTTCATTGATTTTTTTTCTCTTTTTATTATTAGAACCAACCTACATCACAATTGATCCGCCTGCATGTGGGGAGTTATCAAACTGTACGCTGACAGAGAAGGACTGCCTTTATGGTTTCAAACTTGATCACAATGGTTGTCGAACCTGTCAGTGCAAAAACAGTAAGTATACAGAAGATTGTGCCTTTTTGTCTGGACCTAATAGGGTACTGTCAAAGCCTATTATGTGACTGAATATCTTTTTCATTCCTATTGATGACATCCCTTGGCAACCTGAAAGAAGAAAAGAAAATGTATACCTAACACCCACAAATACGTAGTCATTTGGGGGGAAAGAGGTGCTCCTTTATTCTTCCTTGTGTTCAGATACTCCCTCCTGTCCAGCTGCATCACGGGGGCAGCCCCCCAGGCTTTGGAGGACATGTCATTCTAACCTCCCAGTCGGTGCTGTCTCTGACACCATTGCTGGGGTCATCCAGTGACAAGGCGGTCACCCACACAGAGGCTCTCACATACCACGTACGGCAACCAAAATTCTCAGAATGTGCCTCACACTGTTTATCCCAGCTCTCTTCCATGTAAATTCCAATCATGTCTCCAGGCCCTGCCCTCTGAAACTTTAGACAGAGTATATTGCATTGCTCCCAGGGGGGTAGGGGAGGCATGAATTGCCCTTCATGTTTAAAATGATTTTGAATCCCCCTGATTCTTCTGCTAGAATAAACATCTTCAGTCCTCTTGGCCAATTCACGTTATGTCTCCTGGTTTTTAGAACTTTCTTGGTCCTTTCCATCTTTGACATATGTACAAACTGTCACTGTCTTTATGTCAGTGTGTGGCCCAGAAACAAACAGAATACTTCAGAATTTGATCTGACTCATGCAGTGCCATTGTGTGGCCCAAGTTTGCAATAGCACTTTGAATTACACATTATTGGGCAATCCTGAGTTTACAAGTTGCTAGAACCCCTAGGTGCTTTTTACATCAGCTGCTGGTAGGTGGTTCTTCATTCGTTCTGTATTTGGATATTTAATTTTTTTTTAATGATACAAATACAGGGCCAAATTAAACAAGAAATTATCCCGAGAATTTTAAACCATTTTTCAACTATTTGGAATGTTTTTGAATCTTGTTAATGTGATAAGCATAACTTGAGTGTCCTCACCCAAACTACTGAAGGAAAATAAGTTGTACAGAACCAAGGACAGATCCCCATTGCACGGAAGACCTTCCTGCAGAATGAAGCATAATCCTGCCTCCCTCAGTGAGGTCCCTCAGCTAACATGTCAGCTCCATCTCCACAGGGAAGTCTGGAAACACTCCCATCTGTATCTTCTCTGGCATCAAAACACACTATATTTGTAGCACTCTTTTGCTGGAAACCCTATTTGAAACATAAAATGAAGTTAGTGGGGCATGGCTTGTTCTTCATGAACCTACAGTGACTACTGGGTGGTCATTGCTTTCCTTACTCACAAATCACATGTTTAACAATTCTTTCTGAAGAATTTTGAGTTGTGAATGTCAAGCTTGGTTTCTGTAGTTTGGGAATCCTTTGTCCTTTTTGAGTTAGCATCTGGTGGCCTCCTTGAGTTTTCTGAAATCTCTTTCCATTCCCTCTGATCTCTCAAACATAGACAGTGCTTCTATAATAAGGAGGTTCTCCATGAGCCTCTGGATATAATTATCCTGGGCTCCAAGCCTTAGAATTACTTATGTAGATAGATGCTTACTTTCTGATTTATTAGTTATCTTGGGCTTTATGTCCTCTTAACCTTAATTGCCCAGCATTTTCTTTTATAAGAATACTTCTGATAAAGAAGATAGACACAGAATAGGACGTTGAGTAATTCAGATTTTTTCATTCACGTGTCCCCATCACTCTGCCTGCCTCCTGGAGTTGGTGTTGTGGAGATGGGACCCTGGTGGTTACCATCTTTAAATGTCCTAGAAGCCTCCACGCATCAGGGCTGTCCTGTTTGGAAAACTAAGTTCGTTAGGGAGCTGCCTTGGCATCCACGTGTGTCTGCATAACTGGCCAACTTCGTTGTTGTTGTTTTGATACCAACATAATTCGTATTGTATTGTGAAGAGTTCATATATTAATAGCTTTCAACTCTCTTGAGCTACACACCTCTCTGATCATGGGAGCATACCCAAATTTTTTTCCAAACTTTCTGAAGTCTAAAAATACAGATTTCTTCGTGCCTGATCCCCCCCGCCTACCGCCTTCACCTGGGCTTTGCTGTTAGGAACTTTTTCACCGCGTGGTTATGCTTATATAAGCCCCCTGGCACTTCACAAAGAGCTCTTTGTAGTTAAGTCCAAAGAAATGATTTTCCTCCAGTTGTCATTGAAGCGAGTCAAAAATGGATCACTGGCTTTTTGCAGGGTGAGGCTGTTAGGAAAATTCTGCTCTGCCTGTCTTTGCAGTAGTGTTGCCTTCCGGCTTTGTTACAGGAATGTGCGTGTATACTGACTGCCTGGCACCTACTGTTCATTAACGTGCCGGAAGATATAGGTACAGGAGACTGTTGCATTTTGTGTCAGTGGT
Organism: Taxidea taxus jeffersonii; assembly: GCA_003697995.1. Lineage (NCBI taxonomy): Eukaryota > Metazoa > Chordata > Mammalia > Carnivora > Mustelidae > Taxidea > Taxidea taxus. Next base: position 15,048 of record RCUC01122216.1, on the reverse strand, counting down.
TTATTTTTTTGGTTTTTGGGTTTGTTTTTTTTTAAGATTTTATTTATTTATTTAACAGAGAGAGAGAGATCACAAGTAGGCAGAGAGGCAGGCAGAGAGAGGGACGGGGAAGCAGGCTCCCTGCTGAGCAGAGAGCCCGATGCAGGACTCAATCCCAGGACCCTGAGATCATGACCTGAGCCGTAGGCAGAGGCTTAACTCATTGAGCCACCCAGACACCCCTGTCAGTGGTTTTTTTTAATATAAATCTTTATTGGCTGTTCATTATATGCAAATTTTACTTAGTTGGAAGATAGATCTCTGGTCTTTCTTCCTTCCCTCCTCCTTCCTTTCTTCTTCTGCCTCATGTAATAGAGCACGTGCCAAGTCCTTGGTCCTGTACTTGGTGTTCATGCCACAAACATGAATACAATACGAGATCTCCTCCTGTAACCAATACATGAATGAAATATCACCATTTCAAGTCAAATTCTGTAACTTACAAGTCCTGTGAAAAGGAGGCTTTGGTCCTGTAGAAGAATCCAGGCCCATGTTCACACCAGAGGAGGGAAGGATCTGACCCATCTCCCAGGGCCTTGCTGGGCACTCAGCACACATTGGTTGAGCCAGTGAGCAAGGAGCCATCAGAATTGGGGACGCCACTGGACATCATTCTTATTTAAGATCCCCTTCTGTGTTCTTGCCATTCTGACCACATATCCATTTTATCAAACTGAGATTCTTGACCTGGGTTAGTCTTTTGCCATCTCACTTGCTGCCACCTGATACCTAAGAACATAATGAAACACCAAGTGGCATCTGTTGCTTTGTCGATGTCATACAGAAGTCTGGTCATCGAGCAGTCTGTTCTTACTCCCGTGTCGTTAGTGACCTGACACCTCTGGAAGCCACACCTGTAGGAGGAGAGTCAGTAAACCAAACTGTCCAGGTCATTAGGTGTCAGACCCCCATCAATGTACACCCCTCGCTCCCCTCCCAGGCTCTGCCAGGAGACTGAGCCACATCTAGCTGATCACGGCAAGTCGCTTTACTTCACTGGGCCTCTGTGTCCTCCTCTGTAAAGGGCAAATAATAATACCTAACTAATGGGTTATTCTGAGGACTGAGTAAACCAATGAATGCAAAGCTAGCTTTACTAGCCAACATAGGGTAATTGTTACTCTGTTTACAGAAAATGATAGCTGTTTACAACCTGCCCACTTCTGAGTCAGCGCAGGCTGGCTGATTCGGAAAGCCCCCAGCTTCCCCTCCTTTGTTCCAATACAAACCTGCCTCTGGTTCTTCCTGTCCTCTCAGGACACTCACGCGAACAACTTCCCCTTTACCTTTTAATTTTAACTGTCAGATACTCTCATTCTCTTTCACCTGGTTTTAGAAAAAGGAAACTTCCTTGCACTAAAAGATGGCATAAGTATGTTCTCTTTCCCATTGCAACTACTTGATAAATACTGAATTTGTCTGAATTTCTCCCCTACGTAATTTTGTTTGCATCCATCCAACAAAGCCCATTTCACATGCTGTGGCCCTAACCATCCATACCTCAGTTTTCTGTTAGGGATTAGACCTTGTTTATATAGACCACAGGCATCAGGATTGCTTAAAATCAGACCATTGCCCAATAGATAGAAATTTCTCCCCTATTCACTGCTTTGTTATTCATTCATCCTTTTTTCATCTAGCATTTGTTGACTGCCTACCATATGCCACGTACTAGGGATATGAAAAAGATAAAAATGGACTTTATCCTCAACTAATAGGAGGCTGTAATGATATTGCAGCAGAAGCATATTATACACAACCACTTTCAGATCAAAACTTTTAGATTGAAATTAAAACCCAGTGTTAACAACTCCTTCAAAAAATAAATGGAAGGTATAGGACAAAATATTCCTTTGTGTGAACATACTTAGCTTTGCTACTTTAGCCTGTAACAAATAACATTCTTGTAACACTGCCCAGCAAAGTAATGTATCAAAGGCATACAGAGAATTTAAATTATCCCTGACTCATTTTCCCATATTTAGAATAAAGAAAAGAAATATGGTAGAAGACATTTACAAGAACTACAAAAGTTAAAACTAAAATCATTTAGGTATACTATTAGTAACCTAATACTTCGTTGGTATAAGCTATTAGTAACATTACTGTTTAACCGAATAGACACGCTACATTTCAGCTTACCATATGAACTATATGTAGCAAGTGACATCCGTATGAATTAAATGCCATCCATCTTTTGGCATCTTGTTTTCTACAACTTTAAATCAAGTGGATTTGACTGGATTATTTTTAACTTCTCTTCCAGTTTTAACATTCTGTAATTCTATAATAATGCTTTTATTTAGAAGCTGATGCAGGTGTAGCAAATTAATAGTAGCCATAAGAAGAAGCCTTCCTACTTTTCATGAAATACCTATCCGAATCCGGCATCCAGAGAAGGTTGCAGCAACAAATACAGGGAGGCAGACTCCACGCTTCCATTTCATGATGACTCAGAGCCAAAGTCATAACTAAAGCCCAGAGTCAAGACTGGGACAAGCATTTGTAGTGTTGCATTTCTTTATTTATCTTTATTCATCTCAGGACCTTTGTGGTGTTCCTAACAGGTCAGTGGGAATTGCCAGCATCCACGAGTGTGGGGTGCTGCGGCAGAGAAGGGACACAGTCACCTTGGGTTCCAAATGCAGTTACGTGGTATCGCTTAGCCTGAAGGACGGGTACAGTTGTGTCATATTTTGGCCCTGGGAGCTAACAGCACTTTTTCTCCAGAGTAAACAGAGTTGACTGCATAGCTGCTGTCAGCCGACTGTGACGCACAGGCTGTGTACTTTGCCGTTATTTATCACTTTCTCTTCGGTGGTAATTCTCCCCAATAGATTAGGAAGCATTTTTAGGTCTCAATAAAGTCATAATGCTGAAAAATTCTGAACATAAGGCCACCGTTCTTTCTTTCGTGCTGCCTCAAGTGATGTGCTAAAGCTTTTCAGACAAACTTATAGACCCCCACCCACCTATAAGTAAAGTATTTCTGCTTGGTTCTGCTCTTTATGTAAAGGTTTGCCTCAATGATATATTTATCATCGAAATGATTTATCAAGAAAAGTCCGTAATTGATACATGGACCTAGGACTACCTTATAATCTGTAATATTCTTCCTCTCTGAGCTAGAAGATGGTATTTTGAGATGTGTAGTAAGTGCCAGTATTTTCAAAGATTTTAAGTACTAGCAGAGTAAGTTTTTCCATTTTGCTGTTTTTCTCTTACTACAGCAGCCTTGATGAGAGTGGAGGAGTGAATAGCAAGAACTTTGATCGATTCATTCATTCAGCAAATGTTTATTGAACGTTCACTCCAAGCTAAACACCGTGATGGCACCTAGACTGTATAAAGAAAGAAAATAAGGCCCTACCCCAGAGCCCTCTTCTGATAGGGAATAGAACAGAGACAGGCCTGGTCCAGTGTTGTGACTTAAAAATTCATGAAATAGAGAAATAGGCTTACAACTTTGAATTCGGTGTCAGAGGAAAAAAGGTGGCTGTGAATGTCTTCTCCCTGCTTCATCATCCCTTAATGATGGAAAGAAAGGAAAACTGATGACCTTTCAAGTCCTATAATTACAAATTTTTAAATGAGCCATTTAGAATTTTGCTTTTAAGGATGCAAATTAGTAATCAGTTGCTTCGCAGTGTGATACAGACCCACAGGGTTATATTAAATACGTGTAATGAAAGGTTTATGATCAGGACAGAGTAGAAAATTATACCATAAATCACATTTTCCTCTCTAAAAGATAGCAGATTAAATGATCGTGTATTGCCAGGTAAGATTCACAAAAAGATACTCTCTTAAAATATTTGTGTAAAACCTGAACCCATCTCACCTATTAATTGTAGCCGAGGGTCTAATTTTAGATGATAAATAAGGTTTGCATGTGGAGGGGATACATGCGTTCTGTTTTTCTTAGTAACATGCGTTATTTATAATATATACGCTTTAAGGGCATCCAAATAAAATACTGATTCGTTATTCCAACAATAACGGCCCACCTTGCCGGCCCATGCAGAGCAGTAGTCCAACATTGCTGCACTCTTGCCCTCGCTGTGTCAACCTCCTTACATTTGATTGACTTTCAGACTCTGCATTCAATGCAGACAGGCCTCGGGTTGCTTCGGTGCACTGTCCCGCATGCTTCTCTCACCTGAACGTTTGTGTTCCCTGCGTCACCCTGCAGAGTCCTACCTCACACCTTTGGAAATCTTCCTAGAAGACGCTGATGAAGCTGATCTCTCCAGTACTTCCTTTCGCCTGCCACGGTGGCTTCTCCCCCCCACCCCCTGTGTTTAAATTCTAAAATAATGTTACTGCTCACTAACAGAGGACAGCTACACATCACACCGAACTCTGCTGTGAGAGGAGAGTTTGAACATTTCAGATAGCGGATAAACTTTAATGTAGACGTTTGGGCCCATAACACTTCTTAGTCAATTAGGCTTATCCAAAGACATGGCTCTTTGTTGGGGGGTGGGGGGAGGATATCAAAATAAACACTGACTGTTTCACTTTGTATCGTGTTGTTAGACTTGTTTCTCTTTAAAGAAATGCTTTAGGCCGCATACAATGTGCAGTGTCCCAGGATCATATCTAAAACTCCCAAGAGAAAACATTGTGTGAACATCGAAGAATGTGTGTTATCCTAAGTGTTTAGTAGGAGCAAAATATATAATGCCGTTGGGGTGTGTCTGATTCTCACATTTTTTTTTTAAGAAGTCCTTTTTTTTTTTAAAGATTTCATTTATTTATTTGTCAGAGAGAGCAAGCACAGGCAGACAGAGAGGCAGGCAGAGGCAGAGAGAGAAGCAGGCTCCCTACCAAGCAAGGAGCCCGATGCAGGACTCGATCCCAGGACGCTGGGATCATGACGCGAGCCGAAGGCAGCCGCTTAACCAACTGAGCCACCCAGGCGTCCCTGATTCTCACATTTTAACAGTAAATGGTGATCAGTAGTTTGAGGAACTCATAAGAGCAAGTTTCATGAAAAAACAGCACTCTGTTTTTTCCTCCAGTTGTCGTGACCAGCCTGCTCTTGAGCACCAGATGGAGATACGCTTCAAAAATCTACTTTTCTGGGCTTTATTTTCTGGACCCTGGACTAGTACCAAGACATGGAGTTCCGTTGGGATTACCATGGAACGGCAGCTCCATAACTTTTAACCATTCCTCATGCCATGGTACAGTCCGGTATACAGTCCAGCATATAATGTAGGATAGTACAGTCCGGGATAACATTTACGTCTGCGGAAGAGGACCAGAAGATTAGGGACAGGTCTGGACGTGTCCGCGTGTTCACCAGCACCTCACACCCTCCGCCTCTCTTCACAGGGGAGGAGCTGTGCTCGGGCCTCAAGCGAGGCTGTACCTTGGACTGCCCCTTCGGTTTCCTGACCGATGCCCACAACTGTGAGATCTGTCAGTGCCGCGCACGGCCCAAGAAGTGCAGACCCATAATCTGTGACAAGTATTGTCCGTTTGGATACCTGTAAGTATTTCTTCATTCAGAAGATCTCTTCTTAATTATCTGTAGCTTAAGGAAATGTCCGAACTTGCTTTTGTTAACCGTCTTGTGCGTGTGTGACAGGATCAGGAGTGGAGTCCAGAATACCTGTGCTCGCTTTGTTAAGTGAGTCAGAAAGCAGCAAGGGGAGGGTTTTACTCTGAACTCTTTGATGACGGTGGGCCAGAGACTCGTCTGCCACTGTCCTTTGGGCCTCTTCTGTGAGACTCCCTCATGGTAAGGGCCTTTGGACAGGGCCTGGGGTAACGGAATTGTCATGAGACCCGAGTATTGCATGCGCCGCAACTTTTCATTACTGTCCCAGTGACTATATGGTGGTAATTTATTTACTAATGTGTACTTTTAAATCAGCGGACAGCCAGTCATTGGCCATGCGGAGTGAGCTTATTTGCCACACCTCCCTGTCTTGTCTTGGGGCTGGTCTGTAGTTTATAATATCTTTTTCTTCATGTAGCGTTGCCTTTTATGGATTTTCTTAGAGATAAGAACCATGAGTTATATTTTCAAAAATTCTTGGTTGAACCAAACCCCATGAAAATCTAAATTATTCTGGGTTGGGGGGAAGGCAGTTCACATTTGTTTAGAGTCTGTACTACATCTATTTCTGCCTTTGTATTAAGATTGTTCCCTAAAAAATTACCTTTCAAATCTTGGCTTTATCAGTTTTTTTCCTTAAAGATTTATTTGTGTATTTGAGAGACAGAGAGAAAGGCACACACACGCATGTATAGGCAGGAAGCGGGGCAGAGGGAGAATCCTCGGGCAGACTCCCCACTGAATGCAGAGCCCGACATGGGGCTCCATCTCACGACCCTGAGATCATGACCTGAGCCGAAATCAAGAGTCAGCCACTTAACCAGTGGAGCCACCGAGGTGCCCATCTGCCTTTCCAATTTTTTTTTTTAAGATTTTATTTATTTATTTATCAGAGAGAGCGAGCACGGGCAGACAGAGTGACAGGCAGAGGCAGAGGGAGAAGCAGGCTCCCTGCCGAGCAAGGAGCCTGATGTGGGACTCGATCCCAGGACGCTGGGATCATGACCTGAGCCGAAGGCAGCCGCTTAACCAACTGAGCCACCCAGGCGTCCCTGCCTTTCCAATTTTTAATGTATTTGTGTAGTGCTAGTAATTATGAAGAATGTAGATTCATCATCTCATCCCTGCCATCTTTTAAGTTGCCATTTTTATGGTTCCTCTTAGGAATTCCAGTTTAGCAGGGATTGGGGAACCTTAACTCTAATTTTGGGATAAATGGAGAATGCTCACTATCCTTAAAACATCCCCAAATTAATAAACCATCATTGTTCTTAATCCTAAAATATGACTATGATACCAATAAAAGTATAATTATTTCTTAGCTTCACTTCTAATGTACAATAAAGTATTGTTATTGTAAGGGTAGCTATAACCACCTGCTGCAGTATTACGACAGCTCAGAGTCAAGGTTCAAGTCCAGCCTTCACCTGGGAGAGCAATCCCTTAGAGGACTGTGGAGTCCACGTCATGTTCCTGCCGGTGAGCACATTCAGGGAGGACCAGGTAGACCACCACAGACAAAGGAGGACTTTATCAGCTAGACTGTGTTTCAAGGACAGCGTCTGAAGGGGAAATGTTGGCCAGACACCATATGGGAGTGTTGGGATGAAGGCAACCTTCTGTGTCCCTTACCCATACCTGCTGAGTGGATTGTTCCTCTGTGTGTGCAGCAAAGGCTTACAGAAGGGGTGGGTGGACAGGTGGATGGGTATCTAAAGGAATGAACAACAAATCAGGTAAAGCCTTGATAGACCTTAAAAATGACTTATCTGTCCTGAGTATGAATAATTCATTTAATTTGCTCTTCTCATCATGTTGACCTAAATATGTAGACCCTACCACTCATTTCATCTAGCAGATTGTGGTTTAATTGTCACTTGGACAGTAGTATACCAAGGGTTTCCCATAGAGCTGTCTCCTCTCAGAGTCTCTTAATTTATCCAAGATGAAAAAGAACAGGGGTAGGGATGTGTGTGTGTGTGTGTGTGTGTGTGTTTAGTTGAACACCACTGTTGCCACTTGGGGCTACTTGGGATGAAATCTGAGGGTAGAGTAACTCCTCCTTGTCTGAGGCCCAGTAAGCCAGTTAGGGCAAAGCCTGCAGAGGAGTTGTGAAGCCTAGGAGAAGACTCGGTCCAGCGGCTGGTGGACAGGACCCAGAGTAAGCGCCTCTGTAATAGACAGTGACATTCTCCTTTTAGAGAAAAGAAGGAATGTTTGTTAAGAATTTTTTTTTCCAAAAAATCTTCACTTGAACTACTATGATGCATTTCATGAACGCATATTTATTTATTTAACACCTCTTTCTGATCACAAAATTTAGGCACTGTAGTTTATTAAAGTGCTGCCTTTTCCTCTTATCCCACATGCTTCTTTATACCCAGCACTGTTCAGCTGATATTCCTTCCCAGCTCGTGAGGTCATGAGTGTACTTTGATTGCAGGGCTTCTCAGAGCTTTTATTCTTCATTAGTCTTGGACTGGCATTCCCAGGTCTGTGGAGCCTCAGGTTCTCCTTCTGTCTGCTCTGAGGTCGGTAAAGTGCTCATCGATATTGCTACTGGTAGGGCACCTGGGTGGTTCAGTTGGTTAAGTATCTGATTTCAGCTCAGGCCATGATCCCGGGGTCCTGGGATGGAGCCCCGCATCAGCAGGGAATCTGCTTGTCCTTCTGCACCTTTCCCTGTTCATTCTCACTCTCTTTCTCTCTCTTTCAAATAAGTATTTTAAATCTTTAAAAATATATATATATTTCTACTAGTGTCTGAAATTTCTCCAAGATTGTGGTCACGTGAGGAAGGCTTACCCTGGCAAAAGGAGGACTTTTGCCCCAATGCTGGTTCCAGCATTACCAACAGTCTATCCTTCACCATCCCATTCATGGAGTTATGCATTCATCTTTTTTTTTTTTTTTTATTCATTTATTAGTTAGAGAGAGAGAGAGCGAGCACAGGCAGACAGAGAGGCAGGCAGAGGCAGAGGGAGAAGCAGGCTCCCTGCCGAGCAAGGAGCCCGATGTGGGACTCGATCCCAGGACGCCGGGATCATGACCTGAGCCGAAGGCAGCCGCCCAACCAACTGAGCCACCCAGGCGTCCCGCATTCATCTTTTTTATGTTATGGTACTACTTTTCCTAATTAAAACGACAGTCATGTCATTGGGGTTCCGACAGTCATATCCCAGAATCACATCACGCCTTGGACAATTCTAAACCTTGGCCACAGGAGGGTGGTGGTCATGGCCACGGAGAGCTAATTACACATCACTTCACAAGTTTTTGAGAGCATAAGTCAAGTTATTCTGCTTAATAGTAGTATCCCTTCAACGACCCTTGGTTTGAGCGCTTGGACATCACTTGAGACTTGGATTTTCTGACCTCTGACATTTTAATTACCCAGGAAGAATAAGCACGGCTGTGACCTCTGTCGATGCAAGAAATGCCCAGAGCTCCCATGCAGTAAAATCTGCCCCCTGGGTTTCCAGCAGGACAGTCACGGCTGCCTTCTCTGCAAGTGCAGAGGTAAGTGCGGACCCATGACCCCCTTCCCTCCTCAGAGCAGCCAGGGCTCAGACACAGAGAACAGAGGACATCATGTAAATGAAACTGGTTCAGTGATGGTTGTCTGCTCAGACACAAATGTCACTCTCTATGGGTCCATCCCTTTTCCTTCCATCTCATTGGTATAAGAGCTCAGAGTAGAATTTAAAGCAAGCATATAACAGGCAAGCACATTTGACCGAATGAATGACTTCTTAGTTCTTCAGTTTTACCCATCTTAAGGACATTAGCCTAGAGCACCTTTACCTTGACCCTCCACAGGGTCTGCTTCTGTCTGGCAGTGGCTGGATACAGTTGATGCCGCAGAGAGCCCTTTCTGGGGTCCATGAGGGCGGGCGTGGCTGAGCAGCCTGCTTATCTATTTTCTGGTAACACAGTTTTTTGTGAAAATTTAAACTTTTGAATGAGCACACGCCAGCCTCCCATCTCCACATATGCACAAATCCTGGGCGTACATTTTGCCTGGGAACTTCCCTCTTCAAGACATCCCTGATGTGAGCGTGCACCCTGACTGCCATTTCTGCTCTTACCCCAGCTCCAGCCTGGCCACCCACCCGGTGTGCTTTAGTTGTCAGCACGATCCACAGATTCAGGAGTAAAAGATCCTGCAAGTTTGTCACGTGTTTTTTCAAAGTTAGGCAGTTTTCACCTGTAGCAGTGTTTTTAAGGGGTCAGAGTAAACAAAAATCTAGTCACTGCTTTGATTGTTGCACTGAACAAAGATCCGTTAGTTTCAAGAGGCCCAGGGTTTTCCCACTGGGTGACTACTAGAGTGATTATTCTCCATATATTAAACTTATGTGTACCATTTGCTATAAAATCCGTGCTTGTTTACTGTACAAAATATGAGGAAGTAGAGGGAAAGGGGTAAAAATCAACTGTAATCCCGTCAGTAGGAGAGAAGCATATTTGCAAGGTTTTTTCCTATTTTTCTTTTTTCAAAAGTGAGAGCCTGTTAAATTCTTTTCATGAGCCTTTCCCATGTCATGAACTGCCCTTCATACCCGTGATTTTCGGTGGCTGGGTCGCATTACCTGGGAGGACACTCCAGGCTGTTTCTCCTGTGCAGTAGCTGCTTCTTTACCAGGCTGCCTTCTGTCTGTCCAGAGGTCCCTGCTTCAGCCGGGCCACCTGTCCTGTCAGGCACATGTCTGTCCATGGATGGCCATCATCATAAAAATGAGGAAAGCTGGCATGATGGGTGCCGGGAATGCTACTGTCACAATGGACGGGAAATGTGTGCTCTGATCACCTGCCCGGTGCCTGCCTGTGGCAACCCCACCATTCATCCGGGACAGTGCTGCCCGTCATGTTCAGGTAAAAGCTGGCTGCCATCTTGTGCGCTCCCTAAGCAAATGACTTCTGCCTTGCAGGGCCTCATCACATCTGTGACTCTGGGGGACACGCAGGGAACGTCCGTCCCTTGGAGCAAGCACACAGCAGCTCTCCGTGGCTTTTGTCCGCAACGGCCACAAAATCAGCCAGGTGCTATCAAAGATTTGCCAAAGACCAGAGAAAATGCTCAGACCCTAAAATGAGTCTCCTCGTTTTTTGTTGGTTTACTCAATGATATTGGTCTTTGAACTGTATTTTTGTGAAGGTTTGCAGACCTAATGCTCTTCAACTCCAGCTCTCCGTTTGACAGATAGTATGTTAAGGCTGAGTGTTTTAGTTAATTGGAAGGGATTGATGCTAACTTTATTCCATAAAAGCTTATTACTTATAAAGGAATATTTGAGAGGGAGAGAATTATTAAAGTCTTTGGCTGTCGCCCCTTTTTAAATTAATGGCTGTGTGGTATTCTTGCCAAATGGAGATATTTAGAGTGACCACACGTCCCAAACATTTTAAAATCCTAATGATGGTAATCAAGAGATGTTGCTAGAAGAACAGATGAGATTATATAACTCATGGGGGTCTGAATTATGGTTGTCAATAACAGTAATTATTACCATAATACCTCATCTAGTGCCTTTCATCCAAAGAGCTCAACATAGTCTTACATTTATTATTTCTTCCTCTCTGCAAGCTACTTGAGTTAGGGGAAAATGCGCTCAGGCAGTTTTTCATTTGGAAAAGCAGACACAGAAATAGTAGCTCTCTTACCTAAAGTCAGATAGTATGCCCGAAGGCCAGGGAGAAACAAAGTCTCCTGATTCTCGCATCACGTCTTTTAAAGTTGAAATGGATGTGCTATCAGATTTCAGAGCCCTAATTACTTCTTCTCTGATCATTCCTGCCCCACATCCCCCTGTGAGTGGATCCACCTATGCAGTGGGTTCCATCAGGAACCTGAAACCTGCCTTTCTGCAGTAAGGCAGGCCTGCCGTGAGAGGGGAGGTGGCCTTGCCTGCCATGGCCCAGGTGAGGAGAGGGACACTTGTCCTTGTTAGCTCTGACCATCTACACCTCTCAGTAACTAAGGTATCAAAGTGACAGACAGCCCCATACCCCTGTAGAGGACCAGATTATCATGTTTGTTTTGTTTTCCCCATAGTTCAGTCCTTTGTGTCCATATTGAAAGTTTCCTTTTTCACACGTTTTGTTAGTTAAATGTGAAAAACCACTAGTGTCCATTGACACAGAAGATAAGTGAGCAGTTTAATGAAACGACTCTGTGTTAACTCTTTGGAGAAGGAAAAATCAGTTGTTCCAGTGAAAACCCCATGCTTTAATTTTAGGCATGGGTGAATGGAGTGTGGATTGCACCTGGGTCTTTGCTATACTTGTACTCCATGAAGAGGTCTCAGCCAGACCGGCTCAAAGGCAGAGACGTTACTAAGAACAGGTGATGGACTTAAGAACTGGAAGTCAGTGGAAGCAACATGAGTTTTCTCTGTTACGGAGATAAGGAAAATTCTCCTGTAAACACACACAGGATTACTGAAGTATTCTTTCGGGTGGTGAATATCTAGATACACATGTGTAAACACACACACACACACACACACACACACATAGATATATGAAGATACGTAGATATCCATATATACTCTTACATTCTTCTCCTGAGAGACCACAGAGCTGTTGCATTCAGGGATTCCTATTTAAATATTTTCTCCCCTTTTCCATTCAGGGATCAGATGTTTTCCTTTTTTGGGATAGGTGAGCAGCTCCTAAACTCTCCTGATAGAAGATTCACCAAATGATACTGTTTCTCAGGTGTTTTCTCTCTCTCTCCGTGTCTCCTGCTGCCATGTGTGTTTGCCATGAGGCACGGGATATGGCAGAGAGGTGAGCGAGAGAAGACTCCCGCAAACACGCATCGCTTTCTCCCAGCCACTTCCCTACAGGTCAGCGTGGAGAAGGGCGGTATTTGAGGGCGCCTCTCTCAGTCCTTTGTGAAGGGAAAAGACAGTAGCAGTAAGGGAGACTTTTCTAACATTAGTTCATGGCTGCTTTTTCAAACAGTTTTTGTCCTCTCTGTAAACCATATCGTCCCAGCTCATTTTCATCCCGATTTTCTTCCTCTCCCCTTTGCTCAGAACTGCAGAGTTTGCTCGGGTGGCTTATGCACATGAGCCCTGGCTCGTGTCCATTCCCTGTAACGTGTTCACGCAGTCAAAGTTCCAGCCTCTACGTGTTCTGTTGAGACAAAGCTGTAGGCACAGTTCCCTTCTGAGCTGGAAATCAGTCTACACCACTGCATGTCATCGGAGTGCTTGACTCTCGTGCTGACCACCACTTTGAACGTCACCGCAGGAGAGCTTCTCAGAGACTCCTGTTCTGAGCATCCCTGCGCAGACAGGGTAGCTGTCCTGCAGCCCGGTTTCCACTGAGCCCCAAGCATGAGCTGGCCACGGTGTCTCCAGACTGCTCTTGGGCAGGGTTCACCACTGTCAACGCTCTCGTGACATGCTTGTTGTTATTTGGATTACCTGAATATGCTTAAGGTCCTCATACGCTAGTTTCCCCCGCACAGCCTCAGGGCAACTCCCAGCACCTCTGCAGACATGTAAACATTCAGTTCCCTCTCTATCATTATCATCTCACCAAGACACCAAAATCACCTCTCTTCGGAGGAAAGAAATCATAGTTATCATGGGTCTCTGGGCCTTGACCGCTCCTGATGGTGACATCGCCAAGCAGATGTTTAGTCTCAGGTGAGGGTTTCCAGACTGTTGATTCTGAAAGGGCATTCCTGCTCAGTTTGCTGGTGGCTGGTCTCAGCTGGGGTGCGGCCCACTCAACAGCAGGATGTATTTCCAAGTATCACCGTCCTCAGGATCTCGGAGCTAAAGAAGAGGATGGGGCACAGATCAGTTGGAAGTCGCATTTAATCTGGAGGCATAGCCATGATCCAAAAGAACAGTCTTGGGTTCAGATTCCTTGTCTGCCCTTAATACTGAGACCTCCATTGTTCATATATAAAACAGGAGCCTAGCACTACCTCACAAGGTCGGTGTAAGGAATAAATACATAGAGCACTTGGCATGGAAATTGGACCACCGAAAGCATTCAGTAAGTGAGAGATTGTTATTCTAGACACTTCCACACAGAGCTGTCCTAAGAGGCCCTGTTCTCTTCTTGACAGGAAGTGTCCTCTCCAGGTAATTGAATTTCCGTATTGAATTCTGTCATTATTGTTGACAGACTGGAACCACTTGAACCTCCCTTCTTGAAACCAGCTCTTCCGCTGTCGCCTTCTGTTCTGTGCGCAGACTGTTTCCTCGCTGTTTTCTCGATAAGAGCAGAGGGAGCCCCTCTACGGCCACTTCTTCTCTGTCCCTCCAAGCAGACAACACCAGGTTCTTCGAGAGTTGGTGAGACTGCAATTGAATAATTTCCTGCGTTTTCATTTTCTGTCATTTCCCAGATGACTTTGTGGTGCAAAAGCCAGAGCTCAGCACCCCCTCCATTTGCCACGCCCCTGGAGGAGAGTACTTTGTGGAAGGAGAAACGTGGAACATCGACTCGTGTACACAGTGCACCTGCCACAGTGGGAAGGTGCTGTGCGAGACAGAGGTGTGCCCGCCGCTGCTCTGCCAGAACCCCGCACGCACCCAAGACTCCTGCTGCCCGCAGTGTACAGGTGACTGCGCCGCGCACTGAGACACTCTGGGGTGGGGGAGGGTGCCGCGCAGGTGCTGTCATTGGGCGGGACTCACCGCCACGCAGGCGCTGTCGTTCTGCGCATGTCAACCACAGTGGCGGGTAACCCCGGGCAAGAACCTTTGGGAGCCTACTTCCCAAATTTGTTCCCTCTCATCAGCCACAGATTTATGTAATGAGTGTGCCTTGTATCTGCCGTGCTTTTGGGGAAAAGGAAGATTGTTTCTTTTTCTGCCATTCCTTTTTCTTAACTTTTCGTCTCAAGAGATAGTCCTGCTGCACCAAATTATTCCCGATGATTTTGCAAAGGTGAAAAGTCATCTTTCTTTCACAGATGTGAAGAGAGGTTATTGATAAGTCATGTAAATAAAATTCTTTGCATGTATAAGGGTGGCGAAGATACTTTTGAGAATGTTAAACAGGAAATTGCTAAAATATGCATCATGTTCACCCCCTCAAAGCTGGGGTGATTGATAAATTAAGATCAAAAGTATTAATTTGACTAGTACTGCACATGTACCTAGAGTATTGTTACTACTCAGGTAATCTGGCCCTGACTGGTAAATTTATGGTCATGAGACAGATAAAACAAAATTGTGTCAGGATTTGAAACCTAAGTTCCTGGTTTTGTAACTAAAGTAGTACTTATAATTAATACTGGAATATATTCCTTTTTTCCAGAAGGTACTTTGTATATGTAAAATCACTGAGTTGACAACACAACTAGTTTTATTTTGTTGTTGCTTAATCTTTTTAATTTAAATCAGTAACCATTTACCTTCTCAATGTCTGTCTTTAGAGGAGTTCTGCTCAGTAAAACATAAACCTTT
>RCUC01122215.1:0-29303 GCA_003697995.1 Taxidea taxus jeffersonii | reverse complement strand
ATCTCCATGTGTACCAAATAATCCGGGTGCTTCTCATGCTTCTCAGAGCTTAAGAACCACTCTTCAACTCTGTGGGTGGAGAAAGCCTTCCACAAGGATGTGGTTCTCAAGGTCAACCACTCCATAGACATCAATTTTAAAGACCGAGGGTAGAGTTTCAATTTCCCTCAGCCGAGAGCATTCTGGAACATGTATGTTTAACAAAAAATAATCTGGCACAAAAAAAAATAAATAAAAAGGAAATTCAAGGAATCACAGTGAAGAGTCCATAAAAAACATTTTTATAACTTAAAAACTTTATAAAGCAATGTGACCTTCAGTCTTTAAAACTGATTTCTCCCATCCAAGTACTAACCAGGCCCAACCCTGCATAAAACTGATTTTTAAAGAATGAGAAACTTCAAGAACCAACATCCTTATCTGTAGAAGTGTCTTCTTCCGCTCACAGAACTGAAGGATGACTCTGAAACACCAGGGGGCCTAAGAATCTCCTGGACTGTTTGATAAACATGCAAATACCATACTTTATGAGTGGGTTGGAAAAAAAAAAAAAAGTCAGCTAAGCCAAAAGTAGGTACACTGTAGCTAACAGCAGCCCAGGGCCATGATGTCTTTGCCAGCATGTGGTGGTCCCCTGCCCCCCAAAGTCTGGTATTTGACCCTGGGCAGAATCCCACGGGTCTTCCCTGCTCCAATGACCCTATCATTGATCACCCTTCAGACTCACCTTCATGCTGAAGACAGGGCCTGAAGCCTCAGTGAACTTAATTACTACCAATGTGTGAACCTCAGTCATTAAGATAAATACTCCTGAATTTGGCCACTTACCAAAACTCTCTTACATCTAGCCCCTCTTGGGTTTATAAAACTTAACTGCCAAATGTAAAAGAAATAGTCTTCTTGGGAGATATTTGTTACTTCTTGATTTGTCTAGCAGAACTGCCAGGGCTCAGAGCATTATGAGTTTTGGGTTTTTAATCCTGTGTACTTCCTGATGCCAAAGTGCCCATAAATCGAGATGGTAAGTGAGGTGCAAAGAGAGGACAGAGTCCTTCGGGAACAGGAAATAGCCTGTGTTCTTTTCATACCGGCAGCATCATTCATCTGAGCAAACTGGTTTGCCTTTCCACCCCATCTCACCATCCTCAAATTATGAGTGAAGATTCACCTAAAAAAAAAAAAAACCACCCTCAAAACAGGTTGCAAAGACCAATCCTATAGGAGCCAGCTCAAGTGAAAGCTCAGGTAAAAGCATCTGGGTATAAATCACTGGGAAGGCGCAGGCCCTCCACAGGGGCAGCCCCCTCCCAGCTGGGGGGCAGAGCCCTCATGCTAGAAGGCCCACCAGCCTTGGCTTCTTCACAATTTTTCCCAAGAGTAAGCACATTATGGTTCTCACATGAATCATCTGATCTTTAAAATATTTCTGTTGAATTCTTAAATTGTTAAAAATTGTAATGGGAGTAAAAAAAAAAAAACCTTAAGTCCTATCACGTGCCTAGTCAGAGAGTGCTGGCCTAAAGTAAAATGTTCTGGAAGGGCAGACTATTTTGTATACAATGTAAGTGATACATAAAAAATTAAAGGCTTTCAGTTGAGCAGGGTGATAATAGACTGATATTTGGAAAATTATCAGGCAACAGCTCATTAAATGAATAAATAAAATAGATAGATAGTAAGTAGATAAATAAAAGCACGCACCATGGTAAATGGCTGGTGAAGGGAGTGAGTGAGCCCAGGAAGGTAGCCCAAGCTCAGAGCTCAGGCTTCAGGGAAATCAGATTTTCATGACCATTCAAAAGGGTGGTCTCAGAGGACTGGGAGAGATCGTTATAACAGGGAACTAACAAAGCCCAAAGGTGGAATTATTTTGGGGGACAGACTTTCTGGCCTTGGCGATGGTTTGGAAGACAGTGTCTGTTATCTCTGGTGACATAGACCCTACTGGAGTCCCATCTGAAGCTGCTTCAGGTCAGCTGAGATGCTGGGTACAAGGGACTGCTGTGTCCCCATTCTTGCCCTTCTGTTTCCTTCCTGTGCACCTTAGCAATTAGGCTCAGCTCCCAGTGTCCCAGAAGAGGAGGTGAAGTGGGAGTGAGGATAAAATAGTGAAGGCACCAGGTCCTGAGCTAGAGGCAGGAGGGCACATGGCCCCCGAGATTCGTGTGGGTCTCACTGTTATGACTTTCTGCTCATGGAGCAGAGACCCTTCGAAGGCCAACCCCTGAGATGCCAGGAGAGAAACAGGCCAGACTTCAGGCAGATAACCTGCCTTGTGAATCACAAAAGTGTGCTCGGTCACTCCAGAGGCAAGGCAGCGGCACCAGAATGCAGGGACAGGTTGGTACTGGGACTGCAAGAGCAGCTTCTCAGGGCTCCCCCGATTTCCCCCGCCCCCAAGTGCTGGCTCTGTACCAGTTCACTGGCCCGCCTCTTACCGTCCGTCAGAGTCTGGAAGCACATCTTGCCGCTGAACTTGCCATAGCCGGCCACCGTGCGGGCTCGCACTTGGACCACATACACCATGCCGGGCCGTAGGCCATCAATCCGTGCTGTATTGGTCTGACTCCTGGCCATGGAGGAGTTGAACTCATTGTGCTCCTGAAATAAAGAGCAAGAACAGTTTGTAGCCCACTCCTGAGAGCCCCATTCCCCCCACCTTGCTCCGCCCTGAAGCCCCCAGGCCCCATGAGTGGGATGCTGCCAACAGCCCCAGGCCCTCCCTCTGAATGGGGGACAGTCTGGCCTGGACCACGGGCATGAAGAATCAGCTGTGTGTCATGGGGGGAGGGGTTGTTCTCTAAAGGAAAGCTCTGAGCAAACGGCTGGGCTCTCTAGGCCTGGCTGGGGGACTCACTGTCATTCTCTGCTCCTTTCCCCGCCAGGGTTCACGGAGAGAATAACAGAACACGTGCAGCTTTGCAAAACCCTGTGGCATCTCTAAGGTCAGTAGAAGCAAACTGGACAACATCTGCCCTTTTTCTTGCTCCTACTGAGGCCTCGTCTTTTCTCTCCTCACTCAAGAACTCCCGGTAGGTCACTCCTCACCGTGACTGTTCTAGATCACCCTTTAAGCCCTCTCAAGTCCTAATCCTTAGCTGAGTGACTTGGTGTCCACTCTGCAACAGAGCCCAAGGCCATTCTGGATAGTCCCTGTTACCCACACTGACTGTCCTCTGGTGTGCACAGACTTTGCTTCTGCTTCTCACCCTTCCGACTCCTCCACCTGTGGGGGTGCCCTTCTAGGGTGCTTCCTCTTTTTGTGGATCTTATGGAACCTTTCATTTCTGCCTACACGTTTGTAGCCTCTCATTTCTTCTGCTACTCTCACCCCACCAAATCCTTCTTTTCTAAAAAAGATCTCTGAGCTTCTCTAAAGCTATGACCAGATAAAAACAAAATTCCTAAATCTAGGTTGACAGGCATGTCATAAGGAAGCAATTCTAATCTCACATCCCCCAAATTACCACCTTGATGTCCCTCTAGAAACCACACCCCCAGACTCATGGCCTTTGCTTAGGCTGTTTTTCCAGTCTGAAATGCCTGTCTCCAGTGCTCTGCTGCATGCTGCAGGTTCCCAATGCCCACACCTCTAAGGCCTCCTCTTCCAGGAAGGCTTCCCATGGACTCTTTTCATTGCTCCTCTTTATCGTTATATCCTACTCTCAGATCCCTCGTAGATACCAGCCTGACCTCTGGTCATTTCCATGTGCACATCTTAGAGATTGTGGGTTATCTCCAAGTGTGCAGGAACAAAAGTTTCAGGTCTGGGCCTCCCCCGTTTGTACCATCAATCTTAGAGCAAAATGGGGAGCACTGGTGAAACTGAAGAGCTTGGGTCTGGGAGAGGAAAGCTCCCAAGCCCAGTGTGCACATCTGGGGCTCTGTGATGAGTCCTAGGCACAACGATTCAAGAGGCATGGTGACAAATGCAGGGAAAGCTGAGGGCAAGAGGTATGTAAGCTATATGCTCAGACAAGCCACAGAAATTTGGGAAATTGACCCAGAACAAAAGAATAGAGTGCGATGATTTTTTAAAAATTGCCATTGTTTTAAAATATATAAAGGCGAGGGTGACCCGATGTGTATTCACTCAATCATCGGGCCAGGCAGCTGCATTTCTGACACACTACCGTGTGCGGGGAACTACACACAGGCTGCAGGGACCGAGGCACGGCCCTTTCCTTGGGGACACAAAATCTTGTGGGACAGACCAGCAAAGAGCAGACGCCGACAGTAGTAGTGACTGAGTGACTTGTCAGAAGGCGGCTTGGGGGGCTTTGGGGGGACAGCAGGGGGTCAACCCATCAGGCTGATAAGGAGGCTGACAGCGATCTGGCAGAAAGAAGGCCGTCCTCTACAGAAGGAATAGCATCCAAAGCTCTGGTCATTACTATCTCGACACATTGGAGATCTGAGACCCGAAGTTACAAAAAGCACCTCACCACCTTGCAAATTAGGATAAAATGCCATCATTACAAAATCCTGGTAGCAGGCAGCTGTCTGGATTCTCTGGCTTTGCTGGAATCTGTGGAATTAGGTGCTACTTGAAAGAATTAAAACACTGGCCAGGCCACTCTTTTACTGAAAACTGCTTCTTGGTGTATTTGTCTTTGGATTGTGAGGACGAAAACATTACCCCATAATCACTTTATAGCCCACCCATTCTTCAAGAAGTTCAGTGATTAAAATGAGTAGTCGTCCTTGTTCCCTCCAACACCATTGATCAACCTTAGACAAATGAGTGAGAGCGAAGAGCACGGTTGCTTGCCTTTTTTTTTTTTTTAATGGTGTCATGATTGATTTTGTAAGCATGTGCGAGGAGGAGACTAGCTGTTGAGGGCACAGACCATGGCGCCCATCCCCGACACGCAGGACAGGGCTGACGCCAAACCTCCAGGGTGCCCAAGGATTCCGTGCTAAATGAATGAATAAACACCATACTTCAGACCGGTTATTGGGACCCATCGATTGAGCACAAGATATTGCCAAGGTCTGAAAGGGTTTCTAGGAGAAAATGATCCAAAAATATGAAGGGCAGAAAGTCCCAAGGCCTCACCCAACCCATTCCAGCCCAGACAGTTATTATGAAGAGCAAGTAAACGTCTGAACGCTTAATCATGGAGACAGCTGAGAGCAGGTGTAGCTGCCCCTCCCATGGTTTGCCTACAAGCGTTGACACCAGGAGTGAAAAGTGCTACAAGACAGTAAACAAGAGAGAATGATGAATGGGAACATATTAAAATGGGAAGGAGATGAGCATGGAGAGGCTCTGGGAGTGTCATCAGCTCGACGGCATCTGAGCTCTCTATTAATGAGCTATTGGAGGAGGCCAAAGCCTCATTGATTCTATTCATAGAGTTGAAATGGAGAGGTGTGCCAAGCACAGATCGAGAGGGTGGCATGAGGTAGGAGACCCAGGGAGGATTTTCAGGGGTTGGAACACTACAGTCCATGGCCAGCTGGTTTTTGTAAATAAAGTTTTATTGTAACCCAGCCATGTCTGCCTTCTAATCTATTGTGTACAGCTGCTTTTCTTCTATGAAGGCAAGTTGAGTAGTTGGGACAGAGACTGTGTGGCCACAGACTTAAATATTTCTTCTCTGGTTCTTTATGCAAAAACTCTGCTGACTCCTGGCTTAGGAGAAGAGGCACAGAATGGAGGCATCATGGTTTTGTTTCTTTGGATTGAACCCAGGATGTCTACCGGGCTGAGTTCTCCTGTGTTTGCATCTTCTAAAGACAGAATTCACTGGCCTTGTGGAGCATGAGGCAGATCATTCTGCTTAGAAGTATCTGCATTAAAAATGAAGATGCACTCTCATATTTCAAAGGCCACATTCATTTTGAGATCCTTGGCATCAGCAGAATTATTATCCAGTTCCACATTGAGCTCAGAAGTTAGCACCACTGGAATATAATAAGAATGTCCATAGTTCTCGTTCTTTGTGGTCATGAGCAAGTCATTGGATCTTCCTGGGACTTAGTGCCATCATATAAAAATTGGTTATACCTGGCTTGCAAGCATCTTTCTTTTATTTCTTTTAGGGCTCAGAGTTCATGGATCTGTGTATATCTGGCACATAATAGGTACTCAGTGTACGGTGAATTGTGATTACTGTGGTTATTTCAAAATACTGTCGTAGGATAGTGTCTTTTTCTTTATTTGCATCAGAAACGGTCTAGGCAATGGAACAGATCTTATGGTCCAGCACTTTGTAAGTGAAGTCTAGCATTCCATAGTAACATACTGAACGGTCACCAATGCTTTTGCAAAGGAATCTTCCGCATTCCCAAGGAAAGCATTCCATCCTCTGGAGTGAGGACAATAGTATGCTTCACTGAGGTGTGGAAGCTGCCTCAGGCATTGAGCTGCTGTGCCCATGTGTCTGTTAATAATTAGTATAAATTACTTAGAAGTAGGGACGTGGTCTGAAATGGGAGAATAAGCTTCATTCATAGCATCAGAAGTTGAAGTTAATTACAGTGTTTCAAAGGAGGAGGTATGCATGTAAAGGGAAAAGTAGCTGAGGATCTGGGGTGTGGGCTGGGGAGGGAGGAGCCCAGGGACCCAGGCAGGAACCTGTCACAAAGCCCACCTCCATCTTGGGGTGAATGCCCTTGGCCGGCAGATGAGGTGGAGGGCAGGTGGCTCCCGTGTATTCAGCCCCTCTCCAGCCCTGCCACTTGCCACACCTGGCTGTAGGCTCACTTCCTAGCTGTGTGTTTGTGAGCAAGTTTTGTTTTGTTTTGAACTTCTTTGTGCAGTGGTTCATTTCCCCATAACAATGATACAAATATTTACCACACTGGGTAGTGAGGAGAAAAGTAGATAATGTTTACAAAGCTCCTGGTACACGATAGGGGAAGACTAGGGAGAATTTCCTGTGATTTTTCTGAGATGATTTTCTGAGGCTCAAGTTCTAGTGTGTGTGGGAAGTGGGCCGTTGGCATCTTATTGGTGATTCTGACATTGCATCATATACTGGTCACACGAGATCTTCTACTGAACTCTTAGGTCGACTTTGATGATGAAATGAGAGTCTGTGGACAATTTGTCCAAACAGATTGGTCCAAAACCTTGTGGAAACCCAACATTTACTTTAGTAACTGATAGAAGATATCTAGCAAACGAGGGCCCCAAGTTCAAAGCTGATTGGATATAATGGTTGCTTACGAATCCAGATGGTTTACATTACCCCCGATTCACTGAATTATCTGAATCAACTGTCTAGAAACCCCAATGTTCTCTAAATGGAACAGAATGCTCCCTAATTCTCACCTTGCTCATAGGTTCTGCTTTAAGGGCCAAAGGGCATATCTCCTTACAGACTGGTTTAGAGATCCATCTGGCCCTCCACTTTCGGGGACATAAACTGCTCCCATTTTATGGATGTGACAACTGTGACCTAGTATGGCTAAGTAATTTGAGCATGGCTGCATGGCTGATTAGCTACGTAGGACACCAGAAACTAGGGTCCTGCTTCCCAAGGTGGTCATGTTCCACCGTTCAACACAACCTCCATGCCAGAGGGCTGCAGGTCTCCATCCCTGATTGTCTTTCGATTTCCACTGCCCCACTGGGTGATTCCGCCAGCCTTGGGGCTCTCATACCGTTTATGTGCTGACAACTTCCAAATGGATTTGTCCAAGCTGGTCCTCTCTCCTGGACTGCAGACATGGACCTCTAGCTTCCTGCTCCCCTCTCAGAGGTGTTTTAGACATTGAGCTGAGTTTCTGTCCCTTCCTTTACCTCAATCATGCTCTACCACAGCAAGTCCCCTTTTAGGTCTTTCTATCAGGCCAGGCACAAACTTTCCCAAGTCTGAACTCCAACCTGCTAGAAATCCAGCTGCTTTGTCTTTGGTTTCTGTATCTGAAATTCACTGTTTCCCTGGTCCTCTCTTTCCAACCCAGTGAATCCTTGTTCCATCCCATCATCCTTGTTCTAGCTGACTGTAATCTAGCAGGCTGGTTTTTAATGGGATGGCTGAATGATCCTCTTAAAATGTAAGTCAGATTTTGTCTGTCCTCAGCCGCTAACCCTGCTACAGAGCCTCATCTCAGTGGGAAAGCTGAAGTTCTAAGGTTCTGCATGATCACCTCCCTTGGTTACCTCTTTCACCTGTCTGCTACTTTCCCATCGCTTGTACCACTCCAGTCATGCTGGTCTTCTTCCTGCTCCTAGGGTCACTAGTCATGATCTTGCCTCAGAGCTTTTTCATAGGCACCTGCCCCTACCTCCCCCATTTCACAATACCCTCACCTCTTTCAAGTCTTTACTTGGAACCTACCACTTCCAAGAGGCCTCCCTTTACCATTCTATTTAATTCTACAACCTGCTCCTCCCCCAATCTTGACCCTCTTGATCACATTTGCCATTCTCTGCCTTTTCTATTTTCCTTTGCATGGTTCATTTTATAACATACTCTATGATATCCTTATTTATTGTGTTCATTTTCTGTCTCCTTCCATCAGAAAGTAAGCCCTAGGAGGGCAGGAATCGTTGTTTAGATCATTAATATATCATGAATAGTACATGCCAAATAGCAGGGACTTGTTAAATGCTTGCAGAACAAGTAAATGAATCTGGTGTTTTCACAGTGTGTTGGGTCAGTGTTTTCCTGCAATTTTGCAAATGGTACAGTTTAACATGGTGCCTGCCCCACAGAAACCAAGGGGTCTGCTCCACTGGGCACCATTTCCCTCCTCTTGGCAGCGTGTGCCCTGCTGTGGGTCCCAGGAACAGCTGCTAAAGAACAGTCAGTAGATAACACACAAATTTCTATTTCTAATAATTTCTAACTCATCCTTTTACATTTTCATTTGCATGTTTTAATCTCTATAAATATACTAGCATGGCGTTATAAGCATACAATTTGTAAATAAACAAACTTATATCAGAAGAACACAATCACTTTGGAAAACACTGGTCTGCAAAATCACAAAGTCTTGGGAAGTTTAGGGGACACGTGGCAGTGTTGTGGCATCTGTGTCAGTATAGCAAACATACGCCTGGGAAAATGGGGTTGGTTCTGCCCCTACCAGCCCACTGAGCCATTTAGACAGCAGGGTAGTAGTCTGGAAGATTCTGTCCTGAGAGAATGGCATGGACAGTGTCCAGACTTTGGGGAGTTTTGCCAAGGAAGACCCAACAAACTCTCCCAAGGAGCTTCTGGCCTCCATTGGCAGATTCCTCCTTCCCTCAGGACTTCCTCCAGCCTGCCCACATGTGCCTTCCGCGGGCCACCCTCCACTGAGTGGCAGCTGGCCTCACCTTCTCATAGTACCGGATCTCATAGTCCAGGATGATGCCGTTGGGCTGCTCTGGCTGTGGCCATGACAAGGTGATGCTCCTCATGGTGGCACTGACCTGGTGCATGATGGGAACAGTGGAAGGGGCTGTGGAGAGAGGAGAAAACAGGGCAGGTGAACAGACCCTCAACTAGATGACAAGTGTGGTCTTTCAGAGATAAATGAGAAGAGAATTGTCTCTGGGTTTGAACCTTCCCTTTCCTTCTTACCAGCTGAGCTTCTTGTGGGTTTTGCCTAATGAATGGAGTATGGATAACAAAAGGGAGAAAAGGTGATACTTTAGGACTGGGAGCAGACATGCGGGCGGGGCTGGAATGGGCACAGTATTTTTTGTGCAGGGAGGAGAAAGGCTTGACCCAAAGGAGATGGCTGGAGGAATCCCATGAAAACAGTGTGCCCTGGGGAAGCTGGAGCCATTTAGGGAGGGGGCTGACAACCAGGGCAAGTCTAGGCTTCCGACAGTGGGACAAGAGGTACAAGGACAAGTTTCTGAACAGAAGTTGGAGAAGGAATCTCAATTTCCCGTTAATGGGAAGAACTATTGTAGAGAGGAGAACCTGGAGACAGGGATGCTAATGAGAGGAGAACTGGTCAATGAAGAACCACTGCAATGGAAAGGAACATTCTAGCAAACATCTCTTCCCCAAACGACATGCAAGATTTTGCTGCACTTCAAAATAAAGGGAGGAGGCATCTCTCAACGAGACATGAACACAGACCAACAACCGAGTTCATTCAGATTTCTGTCAGAGTTTTCCAAATGAGGACATTTGCAACAAAGAGCTCACAAATATAAATGAAGAAATGATACACAAACCAAACATTTGGAAACAGGATAATAATTCCAAAATCTGTGAAGTGATTCCAAAACTTCTATTCGGAAAAAATATTATTTATTTCCCAATTCAACGCTTTTCACACGCTCTAAGTACAATGAAAACAGTCTGGAAATAACAAATGAGGGTTGTCTTTCTAGGGGAAGAGGCGGGTAATGGATGAGGCTTCCATCTGCGCTCTGCTCAGGGGCTGTTCGGTTTAGTCCTGGCACTTCTGCAGAGATAGGAAAGTCGTATCCTCACCGAACCCCACCTCACATGGGTTTCTCAGGGGACTGTGGCGGAGCGACACTTACTAGCCTCACTTTAAGTGAAGGGATCCCCGTCCAGAGCACAGGTATGGGTCTGGGCCCGGCGGTCGCTTTGCTCTCTGCTCTCAGCCCGCTGGGCTCTCTGGGAGCACCGAGGACATGCTGGCCCCCAGGCCAGGGGTGGGGATGTGCTCTTGTCACGAAGATGCCCACAGTCCTGGGAGCCCCAGGAGAGCACAGTGTGAGACGTGATGTTAGGAGGGCTTAGAATCACGGAATCCACCCAGGACCCTGCACAGTTCCCATTAGGGGCCCCCAAAACACACCTGCTAGAGCTCCCACTCCTGGGAGCATAGCCAACTCATGGCCCCGGCTGCTGCCCTTGGAAGCGACTTAGAGCCCCATCCTCCACAGGCTGCTTCCAGCCATTGACTGAAAGCAGTGAGGATGCTTCCAAAGACCCATTCCTGACACTTCTGTTGGGCAGCTTTCATCCAAAGACTTCCCATCGGACTCACTGATACTTCTTTGTACAGTGTGGTGGTCAAAGTCTTCCCATCCAGTCCTCCTTCCTGCCCTCTCTCCTTCATTGTGATCTGATGGCTCTCCTGGCTTCCTCTGGCTTCCCCTTCCATTTCCCCAATCTCTGGCACCTCTAATCCCATCTTGGTGTGTGCTTCATGAGGACTTGATTTTATGCAGTCCTGAATCCCCCTATCAAGGATTCTCTGCTGGGCCCTGCTGTGTCCCCAGGGACAGGTTGCTCACTGCCTCTGGGAGCTGTGGTCTCATACTTGGGTAACTCTTACCAATTTGCATGTCTTCCTATCCTTATCTCAAATTTGTCTTCTTCTCAATGGTCTCAGTTCCATTGACTAAAGTAATAGTGAATTCTCCTTCTTCCACAGAATGGCTTGTCAAATAGCTAAAGAAACTAGTTAGGCCTCCCTGAGTTTTTCCTGCTGAAAAGATTGGCCAGATACTATGAACATTTCTCCCATGACATGTTGTTACCCGAGGTGGCTCTTGTCCAAATGGGGCTCATGTTGTCTTTTTAGGCATGTGGCCCAGAGGTAAATTCAATTCTCCCACTGCTGTTTAAGCAGCAAAGATTAGGGCAAACCTAATATCTCCTATAATTTGTGTACTATACATCTGTTAATGCGACCATCAGCCTTTTTTTTTTTTTTTTTGCCTCAAAAACATGTCCCTGCAATTTGATTCTGAAATTACTGTCAAATCTAACCTCTAGGTTTCCTCATGGTGCATTCCTCTTCTTTTGTTTGTGGAGTCAGCTTCTAGCTCTGACTACAGGGATCTACATGTATGTTTTTATCTTTATGGGGCAACATTTGGCCTATGAATCTGGTAAACTGAAATAACTTTTGATCCTGATTCAACCATCAAAGGCAACTTCTCTTCCTTCTAACTTAGCATCATGGCCCACATCCATTAATGAACTCAACAAACAAATGTTCACGGAGCATCTGCCATGTTCCAGGCACTGTTCTGGGTTCTAGAGATTCCACAGTGAATGAAAGAAAATTCCCTGCCCTCGTGGAGTTTATTTTCTAGTGGAGAGATTCAAAGGCCAGATGGAATCGATCAATCACAAGGAATGTTAAAATAGTCAGTAACAAGGGAACCAGTGGAACAGGGGGAAAGGTTATGGAGAATGCCAGAGTGTAGGAGGCCAGCTGGGAGAAGACTAGTTCTAAACCACTGGGTTATCAAGGCCTTGCCTGAGAAGTCGATGTGGAAGCATGGGGTGGGAGGAGGAGAGGGAGACATGCAGACACCTGGGAGAAGAGCCTGTGAGAGGGAAAGGCCAGGACGACTGTTCTAACCTGGGAGTAGCCTGGTGTTCCAGATGAGCAGCCAAGAGCCAGTGGGACTAGAGCAGAGACGAGGCTGCAGACAATGGCTTCTACTCTGAGTGAGATGGAGAGCCACGGGAGGATGGTGGACCCAGAAGTGACACCATCTGACCTGCGCATTAACAGCCTCACCCTGGGCTGCATTGCAAATAGAATGTAGGGGCCGTGCCAAGGCTGAAAGCTCTAGCTTCACATGACTGCAACAATCCAGCTGCAAGCCTGTGGCTACTCGGACCAGGTTCGGAGCGGTGGAGGGGGTGTGAATGGGGGTGGTCAGATTCTGAATAGATTTAGCACCTCTCACTGGAGGTGGTGTGGGGAAGAAATGGAAGAGCCCAGATGACTCCCAGGTGTTTGGCCTGAGCAACTGGAAAAGTGGGGCTGCCATGAACTGAGATGTGGCAAGACAGAGTAGAAGCTTCTGCGCAGGCAGATGCACAGATAGGAGGTCCAAACTGGAGACAGTGGTATTGAGCCATCAGTATTTCAGCGATGCCGAAAGCTGCAGCACAGACAGAGGCCCTCACGGGAATGAGAAGAGAATATATGGTCTAAGATTCAGGAGAGGAGGAGAAATAGCCCAGGACCCAGAGAAGGCAAAGTCAATGAGATGGCAGGAAGCAGGGGAGTGTGACTACCTAGAAGTCAAGTGGCAAGGAATGTCCCCGGGAGGAGAGGACGTGTGAAATGCTACCACGAAGTTATGTAAAAGGAAACCAGGAACTGAGCTCGGAGTTAGCAACAGGCAGAATGCTTAAGTGGGGATGGCTCATGGCCGGCATTCCTGACCTTGAGGGCACTGGGCAGAGCCAGGGAGAGGAGGAGGCGCGGCAGTGTCTGGAGTCAGGCCAGATCACAGGGGCATCCTGGTGGGCCATCAACACAGGCGGTTTGGGGACGCCTGCTTCCTCCACCCCTGCCACACTCGCTGCCCAGCTCCACGCTGCCCTGAGCCCACATGGACACAGGATTTATGTGTTGCCAACCATGTCAATGCCAAATAGGTATCCTCCTCTACCTTGAGAGCTAAAGCACCGTGGATTAGAAATTAGAAATATTAACCCCAACGGCCTGAGGATTTTGATGGACTTGGTTCTTTCCTTGGCCTCTAATTCCTGGAAAACCACCAATCAACATATTTGCCAACCATTGTGCCAGGCCCCCACTCTAATCACTGGGGACAAAAGGATGAGTTAAAAAAAAAAGTCACAGCTCTGTCCTAAAGATCCCTGGCATCTAGCTGGGGTTAGGTGGTAAAGAGGCAATCATGGGGCAGGGTGATCCAGAAGCAATCCAGAGCCAAATCGGAGAAGAAAGTCCCTGTTCCACAGATGGCAGCCAGTCAGCATGTGGACCCGAAAGAAGCTGCCAGAGGGTAAGGGTCAGCACTGCCCACACTACTCAGATTTATGGTGATGACAATGTTCCTAGACCCCCTTGCAGGCTGTTTATCCTCACACAGGTCACTCTAAATGTCTTATGTCTTAATTGAGATGGGATTTAACATGTGGGAGGGTAATGGGAGAGTATTACTCTTCCTCCCTGAAAATCAAGGGCAGCCTACATTTGGTGCTCTGACATGAGTCATCACCAATTTGGTTTTTTGGGGTGACAAATATGGATTTATTTTCCTTGTTCAAGTGCAAATGCCATCTCTGGTGTTTTACACGTTATGAAATCTTCCAACAAAACAGAAAATAAAAAATGAACTCAGATATCCATACAAACACCACCTTCTTCTGGCAAAACTAGGCAGATTAAAGAGGATTGGGAAGATAAATTCAAAGCAGCAGCCCCATGAACCCTAAATGTGCTGGTTTCAACAGGAAGTCCTTGCCTGTTGTCTTTTCTCCATAAACTTGCCTCCTCAGATGAAGAAATGGTTTCACTGAAGGCTTGAAAGAGTCTCTCCCTCACAAGAGCGCTTTTGACTAAATTAAACATTCTATGGAGAGAAGAAAATGAAAATAAAGAGTTCATGAAAATATTAAAAATTTAGCAAAAGAAATAAATATGGAACTTCTTTTAGAATTAATAAGAATTAGCTTAGGGGCTATTTGGGGGAAAAAGGGGCTGAAGGCTCAAGAAGGCTCCTAAAGAGGAGATGCTCCAAAGCCCCAAATATGATCAAAATTGTCCTGTACTCCTTCTTAGCACAATACAGAGGCTGGACCTGATAAGATATCAGGATGCAAAAAGAAGAGTGGGGAGGCAATGCACAGTATCCTGTGAAGCACCCAGGCAAAATCAGCTAGGTTCAAAAAGAACCAGCACCAGGAGTGTCTGATAAGGGAAGCTACTGCCAGTAATAAGAGGCCCTTTAAATGTGTCAGAAGCAGCAAGAGACTTAACCTCCACTGGTCAAGGGGCTCAGGGATGGAAAAAATGCAAAGACGGGCTGAGTCAGTGAGTCACTGTCTCTTTTTCGCCAAGGAAGACTTTGGGGAGATCATACTCCCAAATTGCTTTTGAAGCAGGCAGATCCAAGATAGCATATCACATACAGCAGAGAAAGTGTGCAGAATGTTCTCGCCTGAGCTGACAAAGGAGATGCGGATAAATTGCCGAGACAGGATGGCCCCGGCTGCAAGTTATGAAAAAACTCACAGGTGACACGGGGCAAACAGGGGCCCATGCTGGTCATAGGTCACCCCCACCCATGTCCTTGGCCAGCCCTCCATTTGTAAGGAGGGATTCAAAGGAAATCATAGTGTTTGTGATCTGGGAGTGGGGCATGAATCTATCTCAGAGTCAACCCAAACTCCAAACCTTCAGTCTTCATCTGTGGAACCATTGCTGTCCTATCTCAGGTTCACCTGGACCATGTATTTTATGTTTACAACCTTCCTTGATCCTTTAATTTAGTTACCAACTCAGTCATATTCAACGTTTTCCTCTTATTCATTTTGTTTTCCTTATTTAATAAAGGCATTTCCACCCCTCTAACAATTAAGCACCTCAAATCCCCAAATATGAGAATGAGTTGATACTTTTTTTCTAGGACAATTACTGACTTCTAATGCACTATCTTTGCTTATTAAAAATTGCTTCCTAATGTCTTAATTGATTTTTGTGTCAAAATAATTCTTTCAAACAGCTTTAACCATAATCCATTTGGGGATATAATAATGATGTAACAGTTTACTGTATTAAAATATTTTATTTAAGATATCAAAAATACTTAAAGAAGTTTAAAAAATAATAGCGATACATACATACATTCAAAATTAAGTGGAACTATCAGAGTAAAATGCTGAAGAGTTTATAAAAAATATGAAACTTGGGTTTCAAGTTTTGGCAGATTTCATCGTAAGGGAAGACAGTGATGCTTCTTCAGGTAGAAACCAGACCAGGGACAGCTTTGATCTGAGGCCACTCTCACCTGCCTTAAGAGCTGGGGTGAGGGTCATGGCTGAGTCCCCTTCACCTTGGCTTAGGTGACAGTCCTTGTAAGTCTCCTGGAAGATAAATGACCTCTCTACTTAAGGGGATGGTTATATGTGTATTTTCCAAGGAGGCCCATAGAAAGAACCCATCTACATTGCTCACAATAACCCATGCTGGGCAGCTGGGGAAGTATTTCCTGGCCCTTCCATGTGGTACATGGCAGAGGGAAGGTCATCACAGTGACCCCTCAGAGAGATGCTGCTGTCCCACATCAAACAGTGTACTCTGAGGCTTAGTAATCTCTTCTACCTTCCTGGGCATATGCTTTTGCTGGGAGGAATATCCCTTGGCTGATGGACATTTGGCTTGGTCACACATTTTGGCTGTCGGGAATAATGCTGCTAAGGAACATTCATGTACAAGTTTCTGTGCTGATCTAGGTTTGCATTTCTCTTGGGTTTATATCTCATTTTAAAGTGGCTGGATTACACGGTAATGCTAACTTCTTCTATTCTTTCTAGAATAGCATTTTCCAGCCAAATTATTCTTGGACTAACCACCCACAATCTGCATACCACAGACCCCAGCTATGAGGGTGATTAGCAGGGTGAGGAATAGTCAGGATCCTTAGAGCCCAGCCCAGGGCAGTAGGAATTGGCAGAAAGAAAGAACTATGGCCCCTACAGATGCCGTAGAGACACATGGGGTTCCTATTCTGCCGTCTGCTTCCTGTGCCATCTTGGACTAAGTTCACTGAACATCTCTGGGCCTCAGCCTCATCAACTATGAAACAGGAGTATTGATCCTTATGTTACAGATTTTTCGAATGTTCTGTGGATATGCCCTTTACAGCCTCTTGCTCTTTCTACCTAGATCTAGTCTGCTAGGCTACAGGATCTCAGCAACCACCTCACAGTCTCCTTCTGGGTCCACTCCTCTTTACATATGCAAAGCAATGCCTGGGCATAGCTCCTGATGTAAATGTGAAAAGCACAACCCAGTGACAGTCCTGGGCATTTATCTGATAAATATCTTTGCGGGGATTAATGAACATGTCTACCCAGTCAAGATGGACATGATAGAGAAGAATGAGCTTGGAGAAGAGGAAGGTTAACAGCAGGGTTCCCTAGAGGTTGGTATGATGGATGCTCCAGAAGACAGATTGTTTCCTGTGACATCTCACGATGACCTAAAGTTTTTCTGGGAAGTAATCTAGGATGTAAACAATAGGTTCCTTGTCCTTGAGGACAGGGGGACCTTGTGATTTTGTGAGGGGATGAGCCATGGCCTACCCATCTGATAGTGTGACTCAGACCCAGGTGTCATGGATGCTTTCTTTGCTCTGTCCCTGCATTTTTCCTGGTCTTGTAACCTATATCTCTTTACACCTAATATCCTGTCCCACCTCCCTTGTACAATCCTGGGCCTCTTCATGTCAAATTACACAGCAGCCAGATTGCTCTTTCCAAAGCTTGATTCACGCATGTTACTCTGATGCTCAAAAATCTTCAATGGGGGTGCCTGTGTGACTCAGTCAGTTAAGTGTCTGACCTATGATTTTGGCTCAGACTATGATCTCAGGGTTCTGAGATGGAATCCCTAGTCAGGCTCTGAGCTCAGCAGGGAGTCTGCTTAAGATTCTCTCTCTCCTCTGCCCACCACCCACATGGCGCTTGTGCTCGCTCTCCCTCTAAAATAAATAGATCTTTAAAAAAAAATATTCGGTAGCTTCTCATTAGAAAAAGTCCCACGTCCCCTCTAACATTTAACAACATGGCAGCCCCTGACCAGTCCAGGCTGCCCTCCCCATCGCCCCCTAGAGAAGCCCATTGCTTTCTTTTAATTGCTCCACACACCCTGTCCCAGCACAACCCGGCTTTGGGGGATCTCTGAAACATCTCTTCATGACCGGTAGCCCTCAGAGGCACAGATCAGGCCACATGCTGCCCTGCCTTAGTTCCGCTGGACCACGCCCACCAGGGCACCCTGTCCCCCCTCCTCCCAACTCAAAGCCCTTATTTTAGTGACTCTCATCAGCTGTGATTGCCACCTTGGGACAGTGCATTATGAGCTAACTTTCCAGGTGCTCATCTCTGCTCTCCATCACTGGAATAAACTCTTTAGGGCATCAGTCATGTCTTTAGCCTCTTCCCACCGTGTTAGCACATAATAGATGTCCCATAAAAGTTTGCCCTTATTGTAATGATTGCAGGCTCTTCTCTAATGACACTGAAAGTAAAAGGGTCAGAAAATCATGTACCAATACCTAACGTGGATAGTGGCCCTTTCGGGAGGAAGGTTCAAGGGGGAGGGGAGGCAAGGGTGTGATCTGCCTTCTACAGAGCATTCGGAGGGCAGCATTGAGGAGGCTGCTCCCGGGGAGGAGTACAGAGGGGGGCTGAATATAGCAGTTCTGGGGGCCCGGGGACAGGGCTGACTTTACACGGCATAGAGCCAGAAGCCAGGAGGCTGGGGCTATCAGCACTTCACTGAACGCTTTCAGCTGAAATACTACCCTAACGTTAGTAGCCTTCTAATTTTCCTTCTTTTTTAGGTGCTGTGGAAACCTTTCTCCCAACCAAATTTTCCTTGAAGCCTTAAAGGAGAAACAGAACAATTCAGAGCTTCTCTGGGTGAATCAGAAGCAGGAGTCCTAGAGCCCTGAAGCCAGTCCCATTTCCTATCTCCCCAGCCCAGACTCTGAACGGCTCACCAAGAGATCCAAAAATTCTGGAAAGCCTCCAAAAGTCCCCTTGAGGCCTCAGATTAAATTACGGGTGCTCCTAAAAGGCATGGGTGATGAGAGTGGGAGTGAGGAGTTGGGGGTGGTGGGTTACTTTTTCCTTATATGAAACACAATCTTAAGAAAAAACTAAAATCTCAATTTAAATGTCAGCTAAAGACTTCAGGCCCACCAGTACGGAAGATAAAGAAGTTTGCACACAGATGAATTGTGCAAATGACGAATTGTGTTTCCTCTGACATTTCTATTCTGGGAGATAACTTCAAGAAGGTGCTGCTCACATAGCAGGTTCTCCCTCTGATGATGAAAACTCATTTCATTGCACAAATATGCTTGAATTTTACATTAGGAAGCCTGACTCATTAAATATTTTTGGTGCAGTAACACTTTTGGCCAAAGTAGATTAAACAAACAAGCAATTAGTTTGGAGACTGGATATGAATACAAAAGCAGAATTAATTATTTTTCTAATTGTTTTCCTCTATTGTGGACATTGGCTTCTTGACTTCTGCTCCGGGCTTGCCTTGAGATGACCCTGACACGCCCTTCCAATCTCCCTCTTTATCTTGGAGTCAACTAAGGACCCAGGACTGCTTTGTGGGAGTGGCATCTTTTGATTCTATTGTATAATATTGGCTGAATCTCCCCCTGGGCTCAAAAGAGCAGGAGTGGGAGAGAAAGTGGGGGCCTTAGGCCCAGGTGGCTGAGTCAGCCCTATACCCCTGACAGGTGCTTCCTTCCTGGGTCCATCCACGAAGGTCCTGATTCCAAGCCAAAGGCGGGGATATGACAACTGGGGGTAGGAGCTGAGGGCTGCTCTGGGGATGCAGGTTTATAGCAGAGGATCTCATTGGTGGTATTAACTCTGATGTGGGGCGGGGGTTCTGTAGTGGGAACATCCAACTGATCCTGCTAGTTCTCAAAATGGGATCCCCAATCAGCAACACCTGGGAACTGGTGAGAAATGCAGAATCTTGAGCCCCACTCCAGGCTTATTGAATCAGAAACTCTGGGGGGAGGGCTCAGCAATCTATGTTTTAACAAGCCCTTCAGGGGATTCTGATGCACATTTCAATTTGAGAACTATTTGTCTAGAAATCTAGAAATCGGAATATAAAATTTTGAAAGGACATCTGAGGTTATTCAGTTTTCTGCTAATTCTTCCAATTTATGGGTTTGGAGCACTGAAGACAAGAGAGGAAGTGACTTCCCTAAGCCCTTAGCAGGTGAGAGCAGCACGAGAAATGAGGTGCTGGCCATCTCTGCCTTCCCTCTACACTCAGGCTCTCAGCCCTGAGGATGCCCGGCACAGGGGAGGGCAGTGCCTCAGGGAGATCAGGGGGATCCAGACAGGTGGGTGTGGGTGGAGCCCTGGGCCAGAGGAAGGAAGCATCCAGTTCGTGGGGTCCTGTGTGGCCTCCTAGACCACTGTGCCTGGCTCCTCCCCGCTGCTGGGGTTACCAGAAGGCGCACTAGGAAATAGCCCTGCACTGTGGAAAGGATGGCAAACCAGAGTGCTGTGGCTCTGTGGCAGGTGGGAAGCTCTGAAAGCATATGAGTCCATGAGGGGTACCTGTCAGGCGGTGCCTGGTCCCAGGACAAGGACAGACGCATCAGCACCGCCTCCCTCAGGCACAGGACAAGCACAAGGGCCATTCCACTTTGTTGAACGTTTGATCACAGAAGGCAGCTCCCAGAAACCCTGGCCCTGGTGAGGTCATGGGAGAGAGCGAAGGATACCTTGCAGCAGACTGTGCGCCCCTTCCTCCCTAGCTCTCACCCACATGTGTTCAACAGGGTGCCCCCACATCGGGGAACCTTCCACCATCCCCCTAAGGCTGGTACTGCCACCACCGACACCAGGCAGGGTTGCTGTGTCTGCAGTCTCTGGAACTATCCTTCCTGATCCTGGACCAGAGGATCCAGGCCATAGGACCCAGAGCCCCAGAGCCCCTCGTCCTGTCCTGCAGGCAGGTCTCCATCCTGCAATGCCCAGCAGTGAGGCCCTCTCTGTGTGCCACCATCCCCACAACCATATGGGTCTCCCTCCTCTTGACTCTGATGCCTAGGGATACCTCTGCCCTGCAGCCTTCTGAAATGTGGCAGTGGACAATTTCATGCCTAGCACACCTCAGGGTCAGGAAGTGGGCTGTGTCTGCCTTATTCCCAGTCACCACCTCCACACTGTGGCTCACCTTCTCTGCACCCTCTGTTAAAACTTCACTCAGCAGAGCTGCCGCTCTTCACGTTGGGAGCACTGTGTGTACTCCCTCTTACCACCAGTCCCGACTCACTGAAGACCTGGGCTTCTGTCTGCTCCATCCCAGGACTTGCCCTTTGGTTGGATGACTTCCATCTCCAACCTCTTTCTGTTCCCCGACCCCCACCACTCTTCCACATCTGCCCATTCTCATGGCACACCTGGATTCAGCTTCACCTGAAGGGCTCCATTTTCAAAGCCACAAACACAAGTCTACTCCTTCCTCTCAGCAACCTCTGACAAGCCCCTACAACTCTGGCTGGCTCACCCAGCCCTCTTGGCCTTGACTTCCACCTCACGTGTCAGCCCTCTTCCTTATGTGCATCCCTCATTATCCAGCCCAGTTCCATCTTTGTAATAACCTAATGGCAATAATCCCTTAACCCTCAGGTGTGAGTAGCCTTTATCTTTTCTGAGGACACAGCCAGCAAAACTCATCCTGAGAGAGATCCATGATTAACTTCCTGCAGGGTCAGCCATGGACTGCTGAGAAGGTAATGTAACAGGGCAGGTGGACAGCTTCGTAAACACATGATCCCCAGCTTCCAAGGAGCCCTCAGCACTTCCTGGAAATGAGGGATTTCTCTCCTCAATCCCATGTCCCATTCTCTGCAATGGCCCTGCCAAATTGCCATGCTCTTCAAACCTTCGACCCCAGTACTTCATGCACCCTCAGCAACCAAGCTTATCTTCCACATTGTGAAGAAAATATCCAAATGCAGAACTAGTACCTGGACTCGGGAACTCCAAATGTCCACAAATCACACATGCACAGCACTGAATCCCCCCTCCTCTTGCCACCATCCCTGAACACTTCTGGGGGCCCCTGGCATGTCTCCTATGTATTTGCAAACCATCTGCTCAGTCTCCTGCTTTGTTTTCTCTCTTCTCCATGTCAGCTGTGCCCCCTAGGAAAGCGATGTCAGCGATGCCCCCTAGGAAAGCTGCTCCCTAAGCTGCATTTCCAGTCCCCTCCCTGAGGACCCATGGCCACGTTCAGCCCAACACCCACAATCCCCGACAGCCTTTCCTCCCTGCCGAACTGTGTCACCCCATCATGCCTCAAGGCTGCCTGTTGTGCTCAAACTTCATCCTGTTCCTGTAGCACGGCTGTCTCCCTTGTCCTTCCAGTCCTTGTCCTGGGATCTCACTCTCTCCCAGGGCATCAGATAAGCCAACAGACACTGGGGAGGTCCTGTCCCCAACCAGCGCCCTGCACACCCACCTCCTCCAAGGTTCCTCCACCATAAGCAAACGCGTACCTGCACACAAGAGCCAGCCGGCTGGTTTATGAGGCACCACAAGACCATGAATGTTAAGTAAGGCCAGAACAGAGGACACTGTGCTGACGTACAGGGGTTAGTGGAGGAGTGGGACCTGTTCTTTTCCCCTGGGAGCCACAAAATCTATCAGGACAAATACGGCCTATGCGCATGAAAAACTAATGCACATACAAGAACTCACTGTATCATCCTTGTAACTAGTATAGTTCAGAGACCAATAATACACACATCAGGATTTTCTATGGGGCAGATAGGCTCCCAAGGGGTCCTTGAGCCCTTGAGCTCTTCTGGACAGATGAAGCTCTGTTCTGAAAGGAAAGGAAGAAGAGAAGAGAAGAGAGAGAAGAGAGGAGAAGAGAAGAGAAGAGAAGAGAAGAGAAGAGAAGAGAAGAGAAGAGAAGAGAAGAGAAGAGGGAACAGGACAGGAGGGGCGGGGAGGGGAGAGAAGAGAGAAGAAGAGAGAGAAAAAGAGAGGAGAGGAGAGGGGAGGAGAGGAGAGAAGAGGAGAGGAGAGGAGAGGAAAGAAGGAAAGAAAGGCACACACATTTTAAGATCCTAGGGCCCCATTCTTTTGCCGATGTACTGCAGCTCGGGCCTCAGAAGAAAACTGATCCCAAGGCCTGAGGGTTGGCCAAGAGTCTCCTTTGAACTGGACTATATTTGTGGTCTGGTGTTGCCTTTATTTACCCAGAACATTTAATGCGCCTTTTTTCTCCATCTTTCACATCCGCTCAGAGAAGATGTTAATTTTCTGAAATTAAACACTTAGCTTGATTACTGTTTTGTTAATTGCGGCATTCAAAAACCCCTGGTGCTCCCGCCTGTTTAACATGGCTGGCGCTGTGAAAATGACAGGCACGGAGTTGGCATGCCGGTGGACAGACAACACGTCAGAATGCTGTCCCAACCACCCCCAGCTATGCTTTCACTCCAGCAGCTGGGGCTTGCCTGCAGGGGAGGGGCAGCCTGGCTCATAGCACAAGGTCTCTCAGGGCCATGTTTTGGGAGGACAGTGCCTGCAGGAAGTTCCAGGTCTCTGCCACATCTGGAAGAATGTTGGGGCTTAACTCTAAACCCAGCACCTGCCCAGAGATGTGTGATGAAGGGAAGACCATAGAGAGTGCTCAAGCTGCTCCTCATGCTGACGCCTGAGCTGAGTCTAAGAAAGACTGAAGCTCTCATTCATACATTTGCTTGATAATTTATTAATCCCTCAATAAATATTTATTGACTTCTATTATTTCAGGCATCTAGCTAGACACTGGGGAACAACAGCCAATAAGCACGCTGTCCTGAAGATTATGGTTGTGGCTCATGGAGCTGACATTTGCCGGAGGAGTGCGGGGCAGACACACATCACCAGGACCCCTCCTCCCTCCCACCTCCTTTGACAAGGCCATGAGGTGAACAACAATTAGCTCATGATCCAACTAGAAGTTCCCTCTGTGAGGTTCCCTCTAGGAGGAGGCTTATTGCAATGTCATTTGGACTTGGGACAGGGTAAGAAACTTACTACAATCTCACTGCCAGCAGCCTGTCCCATTTGCACTCAACAAAGCATGGACTTGCAGTGCCTGGCCCAAGCTGGAGTACAGTGAGCAAATGAGCCCCAGGCCCCATGGGGCCTTCTAGTCATCTCGGCCGGGAGGCAGGGCAGGGCATTCTCAGCTGTTCCCCAGCTATCAGCAGCATCACCAGGCATTGTCAAGGACTGGAAACATGGAGAATACCCACACACGAGCACTGTATGTTCCAGCAGGTGTTATCTGTCCACGAGAAGCCCAAACTGGCCACTTACTGAGCAGTGAAATAGACCACCCAACACTGTCAGTGTTCAGCCTAGCCACTAGAGACTGAGATGTTCTCTCTCAATGTGACCACCTTCTAACTTTCGGAAAGTGAATGTTGGCACCACAGCAGGCTGTGGGACCAAAAGCCCAGCTGACGGGCCCCTAGTGTTGCTTCCCAGCTAGGTGTCTGCTCCCTTGTGACTTGTCTGAGCCGGTGACCCCAGTCCCAATGAGTGCTATGTACTAGAATGTGAGCTCTGCAAGTCACAGATTTGTGTCTGTGTTGTTTGCTCCTGTGTTCCTGGTGCTTTGAGCAGTGCGTGACGCACAGAAAGCCTCAACAAATGTTTGTTGAGAAAGAGTATGGCCAGGAGCCCCTAGAAGCAGGAACCCATGAGTCAGGCTGTGGAAAGCAGTCACAAAGACTGTGTTGGATGAATGAATATATTCCCAAAGTTAGAGTGTTTAACTAAATAAATAAACCCCTTTGAATATGGCTGAATCTCACTGTGCTCCTCTGAGTGGATTGGGGCTGCTGGCATCATCCAAAGATAGTTCCCTTCAGTTTTCCGGTTTTTTTTTTTTTCCTTTCAGTTTTTCCTTTCAGAGGAGGGAGATAACTGGTTGGCCAGCTATCACCACACCCAGAGAAACATCTCTGTACTAATTCTGATATAGGGACTGAAGGATCCTGGCAAGTACTTCTCAAGGTTCCCTGTGTTTAGCAGTGTGGTTCCTCCCTCCTGAAGCTGGGGTAAGTGAGAAAGGCTGATTTCCCCTAGAGCTCACCATCTCGTGGAGAGCCCCAAGGTCGAGGAGGATGGAAACCAGGACTTTGATCAAGAACAGTGCTACCTACTGACCTACTCAGCTCAATTCACAACATACCACAGTTGGCAAATATGGCCCGGACCTTTCTGAGACCATTTAAAATTTCCTTCTCAGTGTCAGGGCTTAAGAATCAATAAAAACAACCTTTTTAGAATTAACAATGGGAAGAAAGCAATGAAATGAACTATGAAATTGAATTAAGAACAGTGAAAATTTCATTTACTTAAGGTTTTTAAACTTCTTCTTTATTAATTTGAATGAAAGTTTTCTTTAAAGTCACTCCAGTCTTTTTAAAGTTCTGACTCAACCTTTTCTCTACTTTGGAGCAAATTTCGCCTGCTAATTTCCAATGAGACCAGCCCCTAAAAATGAACTGGTTTCAGCATATGGATCTTAACACTCCAAATTTTTACAGGCAGCACTGTAATATTGTTTTAATATTTAATTTTGAGATTTACATAATATCTTTTCTCCAAAGAGCTCGATATATTGCAATATCATAAAATTCCTTTTCATATTCAAAGATTATTCTTTATGCATGCAAATACTATATTTAACCAAGGAATAATGCAAATTAGGTGATGTGTTCAGAAGAATTGGTGGGCTAGGTAATTCTTTTGCAGGAAAAGTAGCATCTCTGAGTGACTTTAATTGTCTAGGAGCTTCAAAAACACCTTTAAAATGGACAAACTATAGGGGCTTATGACCATTAATGGAAGTAATGCAGTATCTTTGAAACAAAATTAAGTTACAGGTTGGGTCTGTGGGCACAGTGAATATGTTAATATCCCATATGCAGTAGCCACAGTGGGCCACAAAATTAAGTTACAGGTTGGGTCTGTGGGCACAGTGAATATGTTAATATCCCATATGCAGTAGGCACAGCCACAGTGGACTGGGGGTAATATACATGTCAGATATAAATTAGGCTGATGTATTCATAAAAGTAAGAGGGCAAGTGCTGCTTCTCTAGACACATGAGGAGGAAAGACGGACGGGCTCCTGTGAGCGGCGGGATCAGCCTGGTGCAGATCCACAGCTCTGGTTCCAGTGCCCTTCTCAACTCCCTGGGACTTTGCCGCTTGCCCTTCTGGTGCCCACTCCTCCTCCCTCAGAGAATGGACAAACCAATCCCTGTCATTTATCTGATGGGGATGACATCAGTCCCAAAGAAAGAGATGGAGGGGCCTTGGAAGGAAACAGCTTTGGAAGAGAGTCCAGCAAACTTCTGTCTGGCTCAGAAATGAGGCTCATCCTAGTCCGTAGCCTGGTTCACAAAGTGACTTTCTGTCCCATCTCATTTGCTTGTCACAACAGCTCTAGCAAGCAGGGCTCATTACTCCCATGTGACAGTTGAGAAAGAAGGAGTCATGGCAGTTCAGTGAACTTGCATGAGTCCTATGAAGAGCAGAGAGGGGGCCCAACGGCAGAGTCCCTCGCTCTACCTCTGCTGCACTGGACCCAGGCGGTGAGCAAGGTGGGGGTGCCTGGGTGGCTCAGTCAGTGAAGCATCTGCCTTCAGCTCAGGTCATGATCCCAGGGTCCTGGGATGGAGTCCTGCATGGGTCTCCCTGCTCAGCAGGGAGCTTCTCCCTCTGGCCCTCCCCCCTGCTTATGCTCTCTCTCTCTCAGATAAATAAATAATCTTAAAAAAAAAAAAAAGAGGTGAGAAATGTGACTGTCCCACAGTGGAATAAGGCTAGACCACCACAGCACTCTTGCCATTCGGGCTTGGGTAAATCAGAATAGCCCTCTGGATCTGAGGTTACAAACCACAGCTGATGGGCCAAATCCAGTACTGGATGTATTTGGCTCTCAAGTGCTTTAAAATTTCCTAATTAGCTGTCACCATTTTACTATTTATTTATTTATTCCTTAAAGATTTTATTTATTTATTTGTCAGAAAGAGAGAGAAGGAACAAGCAGGGGGAGCGGGAGGCAGAGGGAAAAGCAGACTCCCCGCTGAGCAGGGAGCCTGACAGGGTGCTCTCTTCCAGGACCCCGAGATCATGACCTGAGCCAAGGGCAGAGGCTTCCCTGACTGAGACACCCAGGCGTCCCTAGTTGTCAGCATTTTAAATCTAGGTTTTCAGCTTATAGGTTCTGGCAGTGTGGGGCATGGCACCATTTGCCAGAGCTGAGCGGAGGCTGGCCTGTCCACGGTTCTCTGTGGCCCTCACCACTCTCTACTGCCTGACATTTGGCCCTGCTTTGCTCCTCTCCACTGTCTGCCTGGCCTCTTGGGCCTTTGACTGTGTTCTCTCTGGCTCAGATGGTCTCAAATTCACTGACTCTATTTTATTTTGTGGCAAGTTAATTTTTTAGATGTGCCGATCTGATTTGTCCTATTTATTTTCCCCAAGATTTTCTCTGAGGTCCCCTTCCCCAACTCTGACATTCTGAATCTAGTTGGCAGGAAAAAGAAGTAAAGTTTTCCATTCCCTTTAATTCTCTCTGACAGCCAGATGATCCGGCCATCAGTCTGAATCTGGGGCCAGGTGCCAGAGAGTGGCTGGAGGAGTTAGTGGTGATAACAGCTCTGTGCAGATCGCTTGGCCACTGGAACAGAGAGTGTTCCACCTGATCTGGTCTATTTTAAACTCCAAGCAGCTGTATGCAGTGCAAGACTGCATCCCCGAAGACCTCACGCAAATCTGAGCTTGCATAATTCATGACCAACCCCGACCAAAGATGATGGACATTTTTTTTGACAGCTGAAGTGTCCCAGCTATGTGGCAATAGCTTAGAGAGAGCTTACAACTTCCCTGGCTCACCATAATGCGATTTTTGATCAGTCGGAGAATAAAATGGCCATGAATCTGAGTTTGAAACCTAGAAACATCACTGCCGGTGGTGAGATGTTGAGCAGATTCTGAAAGCACTCTGGCCAATTTCCTCCTCTGATCCACCTCAATTCGCATGGGCTTGGCACATTAGAGGTGCTCAAAATGTCAGTTCTCTGCCACTGCCTATGGGCTGGGTGAGGATCTGATCCTGTTACTCTCCAAGTGACGCAATATCCTTGAGTAGTCAAGACTATAGGCAGTCACAGGAGACGGAAGCCTTCTGCCTCTCAGGACCCAAGAGATCCCTCAGTGTCCCCCCAGGGATGCTTGTCTCCGTGTGCCCTGTGGACCAAAAGATGATTACAAAACCTCCCATGGTGTTAGACCAGCCCTTAGGGCTAAGAAGAGCCTCTTGGTAACTCCCTCTGGTGGACTGATGCCAACCATAACCCTTTTTACTGGATACCTCAATCAGCTCAATGAGCTGCCTGCTTTCACTGGGCGGGCCTCACAAGAGCGGTGGGAGGCAGCATCAGTGTGGCATGTCTGGGCAGCCCTGAGAAAGAAGGAGTATGACAATCCTGGATCTGCTGGACAGTTAGAGCTGCATGCCCAGCTGCAGACATGGTCTGTAGCTTCTGACCAAAGGGAGAGCCAGCCCGGAGCAGCAAGCCAGAATAGCAAGTCTGCTATTCATGAACATCAGGCTTCTAATCAAGTCCAAGACCACTTAGCAACCAACTTTGCCAAGTCCTTCTCTCATATGACCCTCACTGACACCCATGGTCAAGCCCCAGTTCACCTCGGGGATCCCTTAACAGACACACATTCATCTCCATCTTGATCCAGGGGCAGGGAAAAGTCTTCTAGGGTTCCGTGTCACAGAGACGTGGCATGACTTATGGACTTACATGGGTCCATCTACATTGGCCCTTCATATAACAGAGTGATACGGCTTTCATGATGCCTGCTACTTAGTCTTTCTTTCATCTCTTATAATACTTGTCACTTAGGGGCACCTGGGGGGCTCAGTCAGTTAAGCATCTGACTCTTGATTTGGGCTCAGATCATGACCTCAGGGTCAAGGTATGGAGCCTGGCATCAGGCTCTGCACTGGGCATGGAGCCTGCTTAAGATTCCCCCTCTCTCCCTCTTCCCCCCTCCCTCCCCTGCCCCCCAAAAGTGTCACTTCTGTTCGTGTTTCTCAACTTTTCTTGGACAGTACAGGCCCAAGTGTTTATTTTGGAGGTTCTCCTCCTTTAAAGGAATGATCTGATGGTTAAAAAGTTTGCATTCCCACACAGCTCTACCAAAGCTCTGTGAAAGCGCCACACTCCTCAGAGCCCCACAGCCCACCAATCAGGACCCGTGTGTCACCTTGTCAT
The DNA here is from genome assembly GCA_003697995.1 of Taxidea taxus jeffersonii. NCBI lineage: Eukaryota > Metazoa > Chordata > Mammalia > Carnivora > Mustelidae > Taxidea > Taxidea taxus. The sequence continues at coordinate 559 of RCUC01122215.1, read as the reverse complement.
TTGTCTTGTAATAACCACATGCCACCAAGAAGCACCCTTTTCTCATTGACTGTAAACTTTCTGACACTGGAATTCCAGATTCCCAAAAAGAAATCCCACATTGGAAGATTTCGATGTGGCTGGGACTCCAAAATCAGGGGAAGTTAAGAGAAGAAAAGGGACTGTCAGAGGAGGAACAAAGGGCACGAGAAATCCACTCCTGGAGAAGCAAGTGAGTGAGGATGATGACAACTATCTTGAACGCTGGCGATGCCAGGCCCCTTGCAGGAGCCGCGGTCCCTCGGCGCCTCTGCAGCCTGGGAAGGTGCAGATGGCAAGACAAGCAGATGGGCAGGTTCGGGAATAGCAGGGTAAGGAAAGGGAGGGGCAGGAATCAAAGCAAACCGCTATAAGTGGCAGGTTTGTTCGCACATTCTTAGAGAGAGAGAGCAGACAGCCAAGCCCAGCATGACATGACAGCCTGGCAGGATTATTAGTCCCAGAAGCTGGGACACTAAAATATTTCAGCCAGTTTTCTGCCTTAAACTCTCCAAGGGGAACACTGCTAACAAAGGCTGCC